>JAQFVV010014180.1:0-46792 GCA_028023455.1 Epiperipatus broadwayi
TGTGGTACATGTGGAATCATTTATGAATAAATGATCAGATTAAGTTTTAAAACAAATAATTGAATTTTAAATAAGAAAAAAATATAAGTTACAAAATATTTTAGAGTTTCCTTTTAAAATGCAACTTGCCAAAAAATAAAAGTGTTGTGTCATCTTGTTATTTAGTATATATATATATATATATATATATATCAAATTGAGACTGGAAATCTATTTGCACTCATTATAATGCTTATCTGACAGCCAATCAGGTGTTATGATGGATGTCTGAATAACAAACAAACCATAAACATACGACAAAGAATTTATGAAAAAAGGGCGGTCACCCTTTTCTCTACTTTTCTTTCTATATATCTAAGCCAGTCGTAAGCATCTAGGTTTGAAAGCATGAAGCTCTAAATATCTTCACATTTAACTCACTGAGTCTAAATTATAAATGTACATTGTGAAATCCTATGACTTACTAGGCAGTAGTTTTTAGATGACATAACCAGCCGTAAAGTATGTAAATAATATTTTAATTTGCGAAGCGCAGATAGTTGAAAGTGAAATCAAAGTGAGACTGGAAATCTCTTTACACTCATTATAATGCTTATTTGACAGTTAATCAGATGTTATGATGGGTGTTCGAATGACAAACAAACCGTAAACACATGACAAAGAATTTACAAGAAAAGGGCGGCCACCCTTTTCTCTACTTTTCTTTCTATATATCTAAGCCACTCGTAAATTCTTTGTCATGTGTTTATGTTTGTCATTCGGACAGCCATCATAACATCTGATTGGCTGTCAGATGAGCATTATAATGAGCAGAAAGAGATTTCCCATCTTAATTTGATTTCAATTTCAACTATCTGCGCTTCGCAAATTAAAATATTATTTGCATACTTTATGACTGGTTATGTCATCTAAAAACTACTGCATAGTAAATCATAGGACTTCACACTGTACATTTATAATTTAGACTCAGTGAGTTAATTGTGAAGATATTTAGAGTTTCATGCTTTCAAACCTAGATGCTTACGACTGGCTTAGATATATAAAAAGAAAAGTAGAGAAAAGGGTGGCTGCTCTTTTCTCATTTATTCTTTGTCATGTGTTTATGGTTTGTTTGTCATTCAGACAGTCATCATAACATCTGATTGGCTGTCAAATAAGCATTATAAGGAAAGCAAAGAAATTTCCAGTCTCAATTTGATTTTAATTTCAACTATCTGCACATCGCAAATTAAAATATTATTTATATATATATATAAGAGTTTTAATAGTTAAAGAATGAATAAAAAAGGAGTGGGGGGGGGGAATTAACTATAAGTAAAAAGTAAAACTAGCTCTCTTTTTATAAATTTAAATTTAAAAAAAAAAGAAAATGTAAAAAACAAAAATTGAATTAAAATGTAATATGTAAAAAGAAAGCTTTTAAACTTAAATCCACTTAAAGATTGCTTGTCTGATAAATAAAAGAAAATAAATAATAACTCCCATTACATTAATTGACGGGATAATAAAAAGGATTCAGGGTTGCATCTTATCAGAACATTAATCTCAGCAAAAATTTAAATTAAAACATAACAGAAAATTAATTAAGGAAATCAAATCAGAGAATGACAACTAGAAAACAATAAGGAAGAAGTGTATAAAAAAACTGAAAAATCCATTCATTAAAAAAAAGATTAAGATTAGTATAACATTATAGTACTGTTATATTCATTATTGCTATTGTGTAAGAGCTTTCAAAGAAGAAAAGATGGCAAGGTCTATTAACATCTCCAGCATGTGGGCATGTATACTTTCATTTACCAAAGAGCAACCTAGTACCATGCAGTGCTGGACAGTAGTCAAAGTGTGTGCCAGTCTTCAATCCCTGTTCTAGGAAACAGCAGAAGTTCTCCATCTAGAAATTAAGTTCACCTTATGATCTGCAAATTCAAAATCAGCAAGAAGCAAAACCATTAATGGAAAAAAAAAAGACCAACTGGTTGGTGATCAACAAAGCAGGAGAAAGCAATGAATTTTATCCCTAGGAGTGTAATGTACAATCCACAAAAATCCTAGGTAACTTTGAACTTTATTATTCCAACTTAAAGACTGAATCATGTTTGAATAAAAGATTCTAATGAACTCTAATAGCCACAGCTATAGTAATCTTTAAGTTGCTTCCATAAATTATTATATGGAGTTATACCTTAATATGTGTGTTTACATTTTATCATAACATTTTAATATGTGTAAAGCTTTGAGTTTTTTTTTTTGAATTCCTATTATAGTAGATCTTGATGTGTGTGTATATATTTAAATTTATAATGTGTTTTATTTTAGGGTGATTTAATTATAAGTGTATTTAAATAAATCATTTGTTTGCTTAATTATTGCTTGGTCAGTTTTCTTTTCATAATTGGGTCATTAATAGGTAAATTTATAGTTAAGTTACATTTAATTATAAGTGTTGAACAAGTACATTAAAGTTTTTTTTTGTCTTTCCCACAATTGATAAACAAGCTAGCTTGGGATATGTCAAGTGCTAAATTATATGCCTGTTATCTGGGCATGCTGATTATATAACTTATGATTATCTGGCACCTGAGGTTTTACCTTGACACAAATAAATATGCTTTGGATGGTAAGGGTTTGAATTTAGTAGCCAAGGAGTTATATAGCCTGGAAATGTGGCCTCAGGTTATACTTTGTATAGCCTCGGTCTAGTTATAGGTGCTATTGGTCTTATACACCTTCAGTATTTGACTTCTCTGCTTGAAGGGCCAGTCTGCTGCACTAGTAAAAGTGCGGCTGAAGTTAAGATCAAGATTTTAAATTAAATAATAATAGTGACTTTCTCCCACGCAGTGCAATATATATATATATATATATATATATATATATATATATATATATATATATATATATATAATTTCAGAGAGGGGGGTAGGGGATTTTTTTAAAATGGGGGAAGATTTTAATTTTTAAAATTTTTTTATATTTTTTTATATTGCGTTATGCACTGGATTTTTATATATATAATCAGTGCTCAGTTCCAGATCATCATCTCCCAGACATATATATAATTAATGCAACTGCACACTGATTAAATATGTGTGAGAGATGATGATCTGGACCAACTGGTGACAGCTGATTTAGCACGAAATACCAATATTGGAGTTAATTTATCTTTTTCAAGTATGTAGTTATGTGTATTGATTGTATGAGCTAGATTGGATAGCTAAAGGAGCTTGAAAGGCTGTGTTCAAATCCCCAATAAATAGAGTTTATATTTTAATTAAATATTATTAATGTCTTTAAAGCATTGCAATTAAAATCGCCATCTTTTTAATTAATTAGGATTAAAATTAATTACACTTGAAAAAGTAAAAGTTCATTTAGTGATTGTGTTTTATACATTTATTTTAGAATCCTATTATATGAATTAAAATTATAATTTTATAAAAAATTATGATGACTAAATATAACAGTCAACCATTTTCAAATGGTTTAATTAATGAGAAATTTAAATGCATTATTAAATCTTCAAGGAATAAAAATTTTGAAAAATAGAAAATAGTAAATGACATCGGTTATCCCAACTTTTTTAACACTGAAAAATTAATGACAGATGATTTTTAAGTTCACTATGAATGTAAAAGATAACAATAATTTTATACTTGCAAATGTTTATTGACATATCATCGCAATAAAAACCGATTAAACTAGGTATTGTTAATTAGCCATCTTAAAATCACAGGAATGACACTTTTTTAATTAAAGACTTGATACCTAAAATATCGAGCTTCGTTGCATTATTACTCCTGTGGGAATTAAACCCACTATCTTGCTATATATTTCTTAATTTTGTATGTTTTTTAAAATAAATAAAAATAAACTCTTTCACCTTAGATTCTTTATTAAAAGTGGTCAAAATACTTTTAAAAAATAATTATAACATACACCAAATCTTTTAAAAACTTGTTTTTTATTTTTTTTTTGCCACCAAAATGAAATATATATTAAAATAGATTTCCAACGTTTCGACTATTTCTTTATTTTTTTCTATAGTCTTTTTCAAGGAACTAAAAATATATAAAAACGAGAAAAAAAAAATTCATAAAAATTTTTAAAACAAACAAAAATAAAAATCCTGTCACATATACATACTATTTTGGAAAATATATTCTTTACTTACTATGATTTCTTTTCCCAACAGCTTCCAACTTTACATTTTGCCTAAATGAACATTTTATTGTTACAAAATATAGTTTTTTATTATCTTATCAGCTGTTGGGAAAAGAAATCATAGTAAGTAAAGAATATATTTTCCAAAATAGTATGTATATGTGACAGGATTTTTATTTTTGTTTGTTTTAAAAAAATTTATGAATTTTTTTTTCTCCTTTTTATATATTTTTAGTTCCTTGAAAAAGACTATAGAAAAAAATAAAGAAATAGTCGAAACGTTGGAAATCTATTTTAATATATATATTTCATTTTGGTGGCAAAAAAATAAAAACAAGTTTTTAAAAGATTTGGTGTATGTTATAATTATTTTTTATAAATATATTTTTTAACTTTTAACATTTTTAAGCTATACAATTTCTATCTGATCATTGGCCATATTTGATCTACTATTCGCTTGTTATCTACAGCACTTTTGAACGTTTTTAACAACTTATTTCAAATGCATCATTTTTCCCATCCCATTTTATTATACAACATTCTTTACATTTATAAAATACTATAGCCAATCCTGATACTTTCCATTGAATAATAAGTTAATACATATGAAGTTCTTTTCAAGGCTAGGATTTTAGTCACATTCCAAAAAAAAGTGTAATTCCTTTCTTGATTTCTGGATCCATTGTTGCTGATCAAATAAATAAAAAATCTATAACGCTAGCATTTATTCTTACGTTTTAATAACTAAATCATCTTTTTATTCTGTTCTTTGATATTAAATAAAGGTCCTTGTTTTTTCATTTTCAATTATAAAATACAGTAAGTACTATCAATAGCTTTTCATGTTTTTCCAATAATCGTGATTTCATCATTACCTTTCTTCAATTTATTTCCTCTAATTGCATATTTAGTATGCAAAAAATAAATATGTGTGATAATACTTGGGCTGCATTTTTTGCTTTTAAAACATAGTGTTTTTTTATAACTTGAGATGAAAATGAGTTATTCAAAATGTTTATGTATAATTTAAAAAAAAAAAAACAAATTTATTAATCCTTAAATGAGCTTTAATACTTATATCTTGGCAAGGAATTATCTATAGTTTAATAAACGTTTAATAATAATCATTAATATATTTACTTGAAATTAGTGCAGACGTTTGATACTTATAGATCAAAACGTAATAACTTTAATTATAACTTCAAATCCCAAGTTGAGATTTTCTTTTAAGATAAAGCTGTATTTTGCTCAAATCAATTGAACCATATGTATTCCTATAATTAACAAAGTGAATACTAATTTACTTCTAATTATTCATTCTGTATCAGCAAGTATCTTTTTTGTTGGTTACTTGAAAAGACACAGAGGCTAAAATCTCCATGCACAAGTGCCACTCAGTGTAAGCCAGAGTAATCAATGGATGCAAGAAGGTTTATGCATAAAATCCCTATGTAGTGCCTATTCATCCAATATCCCCAGACACATTTATAGCTTGTGTCTTGTATCAGTGAGGAACCTTGAATCTGAGAGCACTGCATCTAGATCTTAGGATTTAAGGCAACCCTCCAGCAGCCACCTTTTACCTGAAAACTTGAAAAGAATTGGGTAGAATGATAATTTAATATTCATTATTGAATTTTTTTTATTTATTGTAATGGATGTCATTAAAAGCATTATCATTGATAGTTTCTTTAATAAAGTTCAGTTGAATATTCTTTTTGTTTCTGTTTGATCAATTTTATATTAGATGTGTTTTGTCCATTGACATTTTTCAACATATCTACTTGACGCTTTTGGTTTTATCTTTGAATATTTTAAACATTTTTTGCTTTTTTATTCCATAGTTTTTATTTTTAATGGCTTTACAAATACTTTATCTTGACTTTAATGTCAGTTCTTTGGAATTCACAATTCGCTCTTTTTAAAAGATCTTTATTCTTTATGATTTGGCCATTTTTTTTTGCATGATTACATTATACCTTCTAGTGTTTATTCTAATTTTTTTTTAGATGTTAATTATTCTCAATCTTTAAATTAGTAAATTAATTTTATAGTTTAGAAATAAATTCAATTAATTACATTGTGCATTCACTAAAAATATATTTCTAAATACTATTCATTGTTAAAAAAATCAATTTATATTTTGTAATAAATTCTATATACCTAATATTGAAAATGGATTGTTATCTATTATTATAAGAAATGATTTATTTTATTTACAGTGAATTTTTTTCCCCAATTTTATGAAAATTAAGAGAGAAGACTCCAGAGATTTTTTTTAAAATGATCGATGCTATTATAGATTAGACCGTTTAAATTCGGGTAGATTACATGCTTTAATCGCATCTTTTTTATTATTATTGGAAAATCTAAATAAATAGGGTAAAGAGTGAGAGGGGAGAATAAAAATCATTTTTTATTGTTTTCTTCTTTAAATTATTGTGAATACTACATATATTAATATTTAATGCGATTTTTTTTAATAATAGAAAAATGTCTTTTAAAATTTATCATTAAAATACAAATTTTCTAAAAGTTGTAATGTTAGACAGTAACTTCATTCACCAACAAATAATTTATAATTTACTCAATTTGAAATGAACATCCAAACTGAAATATTTTTATAATACTTTATGGTTTCAAATAATAGTAATTGCTAATGTTCGTGATAAAACACAAAAGTATATTTTAGCAGAAAATGGAGATAGATCGCTAGATTAATTCATTCAATTTTACAAGATATTACCAATTTCGCTGTATTCATACATTATCTAATCATCATTTTCAAATATAGTTCAAAGCTATGGAGAAAATAATTATACTCCAGATTGATGCAATATGATTTAAAACTGTATTTTTGGTCTAGAATTTTACTTATTGTTGAAAACAAGTAAAAATATTCATTTAAATGTAATTTCTGATTATTTAATCAAACTATCCAGGCGGATATTTTTGCTTTTTGGATTCAAAAAAAATCTAACTTATAAATGAGATTTTAATATTATATACTACTTAATTATTTCAACTTTTTCTCATAAACAAATAAAACAGTAATTACAAGATACCAACCTAACAAATCTATCCAGATAATTAGCTTAGCAGTTTCAAAAATTTTATTCAAAATACCAGCAATAATATCAGCAAAATGTACAGGTTTTTAAAACATTTTTATATCGGAAGATACTAATGTCATTGTCTGAAAGGGAATATTTTTGTTTGACTTTATAAAACTGATTGATCAGCATTCTTACAGAAAAATAACTTTAATACTCAAATCAATATTTCAGCAGGTACTTTATGATTCACTACCTTAAATATATATATTTTATCATTCTATTATTTGCTAGTATTGCTCCGTAGTAACAGAAGTAATTTTATTCATATTTGAAAAGATCAAGTTATTATTCCTATACATACAGATCACCTTTTACATAAATATACTTTCATAGGTCACATACCAATGAAAAAATTCTATTACTTAACCTTTTATTTTGTTGCATATGTGAATTCACTTTCAATATATAACTTTAACATACCTACATCTTTAAAAACCCTATTAAAAATAATTATTTTAAAGCAATAAATGTTATCCATTATTATAAAGTATATTAATTATAATTAAGTGTTAATATAAATTTGAAGTGTTGGCATTTTCAATCATTACATACAATTTTTACTGCAATTTCCATACTGCATTAAATATTGACAAATGACTCTGCAATATCCATTTATTTCAGGGTTAACTTTATCAGCTACATTGCAACAATTTATGCAAATATAACTGTTGCACAATTTATATTACTACTGCAATGTAATATTTTTGAAATGCAAGCATAATTTATATGCTTGGAATTTAAATGTAATATAGGGAATTTGAAAACAGAGTTTCAAGCTCCCCTCAGCCATCCACTCTATCTTATATAACCGATACATATGGCCACACATATGTGAAAAAAATAAATGATCTCCAATACACATATTTTGGGCTGAACCAGCACTCATCAGTTGGTTCAGATCATTTATCTCTCACACATAAATTAGTGCTTAGTTTATATTAAGATAGAAAATCTTCAATCTTAAATAGGCTGGCTTCAATCTACACCACCCTCCAACTCTTCATCCATATGTACCAATAAAAATCTGATGGTAGCATGCCCAAATCTCTTGTTGAGGTTGATATTAATGTTATGCACATTGCTTATTCAAATACCCAGAAGAGGAATGAGCAGGTTACAGGCTGAATCTATAATATTTTTGAAATGCAAGCCTAATTCAAATACTTGGAGTTTAAATGTAATATGGAAGATTTGAATTATGCTTATATTTCAAAAATATTACAGATTTAGCTTGTATCCTGCCTATTCCTCTTCTGTGAATTTTGAATGGACACAAGATCCTATACATGAGGGGTCAGAGTGACTTAAGGTCAAAATGGGCATGACAATAATAATAGCATCAATAAGGGATTTGGGCATACCATCATCAGATTTTCATTGGTATAAATGGTTGTAGAGTTGGAGGGAAGTGTAAATTGAAGCTGGTATATTAAAGTTTGAAGATTTTCTATCTTAATATAAACTGAGCACTGATTGTATATGTGTGGGGGATATGAAGATTTGGATCAACTGTTGAGTACTGGCTCAGAATGAAATACATATATTGGAGATCATTTATCTTTTTAACATTTGTGTGGTCATGTGTATCAGTTATATAAAATAGAGTTGATAGCTGTGTAGAGCTTGAAAGTTTGTGTTCAAAACCCCTATAATACTTTAATAATAACTGATTTGTTATTGATGTAAATATTTACTGCTATGAACACTTGCTGTAAAATAGGCTATTTCAAGATGATTATATATACTAATTAAGACAGGGTCAGATATTCATATTATTAAAAATCTTAATTATGAGTTACAATGTTGTAATATGTAATAAATAGGTGAACAAATATTATAATTAGATGTAAATAAATTTGGAGAGATGTCAGTTGCAATCAGAATACATAATTCATTTTTTACAATGCTTGTTATACCACATAAAAAATTGACAAAATGATCTGTGTTTCAGAAATAAATTTCCATCATCAGCTGTAGCCATAGTAACATATGCATTACACATAATGATTGGAGCTGATATATCTTCACATTTATTTACATATAATTTAAGGTGACTAACGTACTTTTTTTTATTTATAATCACAGCATTAAATATTTCTGCTTTGAAAGTAAGTCAGTTGCCATTACAATGTTAATATAAATCGTGCATCTGTTTTATTTGTATAGATTATTGGCAGTATTTTATGGCAGCTGTCAAGGAAAGCTATTCTTGAAGTAGGTTCTTTCTACAGGATGATTTATCAAGATTTTTTATAAAGTATGACAGCCATAAAAAATATTGAGAACGATGATTGGAGCTGTCACTCTTCACTTTTAGGTGAAGGTGCGTTAACTTATATGCTATATGTCAGGATTAAAAATTATTGAAAATAATAGATTTATTCATTTGTAAACAATAAGAAAATTAATATTTTCTGGCATATTTTAATTTACTTTATCAATATAAAATAAAAAAAATTATATTGTATATAATATTTAATAACCAAAAATTTAATATTCGATTTTATTATTATCACATTAATTGTTGTTTTCTTGGATAAAATTTGTTAAAAATTAATAATTTCAAAGATCTGAATGCTAGATACAAAAAAAAGTGAAAACAGGAAATTTGGATAATGATGAAAACGAATGCTTTGTGTATATAATTATTTTATATTCTGTATATGTAAAGAAAGTAAAAATTCTAAAATTTTAAAAAATATATTTAGTTAGTAACTTATACTCTGAAATAATATAATAATTTTAAATTTATGATATAATATCTATTTCAAGTTACATTACAAAATTAGAATGTGACTCTCAAGCATACTACTGATTTTTATTATATGCTCTCCTTTTTGTAATACTTAATAGTATTTTTCACATGACTCATCAAGATTCTTTTATATCTAAATAAATATGAAGTACCATAAGCTTATTATAATTTATTAAAAATTCTAGAATAGCAGAGTAGATAACCAATAGTATCTTTCTAAAACTCGATTTTTAAATGATTTTTTTAAATTCCTTAAGTGAAATTTGATTAGAAAATTAATCTAAGAACGGGAAAAGAGATATTTTTTATTGCAATGTAATAGCCCAACAGTCGACAACCTATGACCCATAACTTATGACTTAGTAGTTGAAGTATTTTCTGCAAGAAAGTTATTGATATAATTGTATTATAGTTTACAGTTAAATTCCTAATTTACATAAACATAACTTTTGTATATTCCTATCGTATTGTATTTTTTTAAAAATCAATTTGATAATAAAATAAATTGTTTTTTCTATCAAGTGTTCTCATTATATTTTGTGATTGCGTTTGCATTATAAAAAAAATAGATATTTTTCATCTTCATATGCATATTAACGTGTTTTTATTATTATCATTTTTCATGTTATGTACATATTTTGACAATAATCATCACTTTATATTATTCATTTGTTGAGGATTTGCTGACTATCCTATTAATCAACTATTATCTTATTGCTGTGACAAGAAATTTAAATTAAACACATCATTTTTCTATCGTTATTGAAGCCGTTCTTAATACGACTGCAAATTTATTAATTAACTGTACGACAGTTAAGTTTCTTAAAATAACTTTATTTTTATTGAAAACATGGATAATTATCTGAATTTTAAATTATTATATTTATGTTTAGTTTAATAACTAAAAAAAAAAAAACCTAGTTATAACTTTATTCAAAAACATTCAAATTATTTGTAAATAAAAACATCAATTTATTTTAATTTCATTTGAGTGCATTGTCATATAATTATTTAAGGATAAAATACTAATTAAAAATATAACTCTATGTATATCATTATGAAAAATTTTCCTGGATAAAAATTTGCTACATCGAAGTCTCAACAGTAATAGATGGAAAATTAAAAAGAGGCAAAAGTATGGTAAAGATTTATAAATGCAATCTAGTATTAAACAAAGTATTTATAACAACATACTGTCTTATCTTGTTATATCTTAGTGATAAATTTATTTTATGGGAAATAAATAAACCTTTCTTTAATCAGCGATAAAAATTGTAAACATTATTAACAGGACAAATCAAAATAGGGCAATGCCTCTTGTTAAGTTGTTAGTGTATATATAATAGCCTGATGATAATACATTACTAGTATGCATAAATATGCAATCATGTTACATGCTCTATGATAGGAAAAAGAGCATTCTATTTTGGATATATATTTATAATGCAAATTTTTATACATTGGTTATTGCATTTTTAAGAGAGCATTTATTAAGAAGAGTGAGATAAAGAGTAGTTTAACTCCTAAACTATACTCCTGTCATTTGTTAGAAAAGTTTATTTAACTGACATTCACTCCAAATTTTATGTTTATTGTTTGCATACTCATTAGTATAACAGGCCAGCAAAGAGGTAGTCATATATTTAAATTATATCATCAGTAATGTTTTAATATATGACTGTAATTTGAGTATTAAATCACCAAAGCTAGTCTAAGTAATATGACATATCTTTATAATATTTTATACCCCATGAATAAATTAGGGCAAATACATGTATAATGAAGGCATATAAATATTTATATATTTGACACTGTTCATATCCCTATGGATAATCAGTATGAGTGCAAATTCATCTATACTATCTAACTGCAGAAAAATACACAATTTGATTATTTGTTTTTATTTTTATACATCTTTCATTTAATTTATTCTGAGTTTTTTGCCTTTCACCCACTTCACAATTTTTGAGGTAGTTGAAATTTTGCATAAATATATATTCCTGATGGCAATATATTTTTTACAATTTGAAAACAAGTTTTCTAAAAAAAAATTTAAAACTTTAATTATATGGGATTCAGGACATTTGGTGGTGCTGTCATCTAGTGTTATTACTATAGAATGAAAAAATTAACAATAAATAAATTAAAGGGAGGGGGTATTAAAACTGGAAACTATTCAACATTCTACATTGCAAAGTTACTCTTTTCTAAACAAAATAATAACTAAGCATAAATCTTGCAGAAAAAAGCTAGCCATAACATTGATTTTTTATTTTAAGCCAATTTATGTCATGTTTTTTTTCTACTTAGACAATTACAAACAATACTTTGCAAATATATGTATATATAAATCCTACATTATTCATAAAATTTTAAACTGTATTGGGACTTTATAATTTTTTTTCAATAACATTTTAGTATAGTTAAGTGTGGCATAATATGACTTAAGCTAGGATGAAAAAGAAGTCATTTTACATTTAAGAATTGTGGGAAGATTTCTAATACTTTAAATTAAATTAATTTTTATTAATTTTACTCAAATGAACAAAAAGGTTTATATTTGTTTATGAAATAGTTGTATTTAAAAAAAATACTTCAGCTTTAAAAAAAATGTTGAATAAATACAGATTTACTTCATATAATGAGATCAATTACTCAAAATACATCATAAATCAAAAATCTTGCATAAAAAATAAGCAATTATAATGTGTTCATATGTCAAAAAAATTTAATTTCTCACCTTAAATTCGAAATATTAAAAACCTGATTTAAAAAAATAATGTTTAAAAAAATAGTAGCCTATGAGTAAATATATCATATAAAAATATTTCAGTAGTTATAAGTTTTTTTATGATAATTTTTCAATTGATAGTCCATCATTTTGATTTTTATTTTATATCAAAAATGTTATTCTCTGAATCATAATTTATTAATTTAAAATAAATGCAGAAAAAAAGTAACTTAACACAATATATATTTTAAAATTTATTATTGGCACACTTTATGTTCTATTATAAAAGTTTTTTATCTTTGCCATGTATAACCAATAAAACATTGAATATTTTCTTTGCCAAGTTATTAACTTTTTAAAACAAAGTTCAAAAATTTATTTATTTTACTTAAATGAAGTCAAAATTAAATTTAAAAAATTAGATTAAAAAATGTAATGTATAATTGATTACTGTAGTTTTAATAATATAAATGATTAAATCTTTTTTGCTGTTTTGCCAATACTACATTTTTTACATTTGTAATAAAAGCTTCCATTATTTTGAATATATCAGAAACTGTAACAGTCAGAATCGTCTATCTTGCTAACACACTGCAGAATTCAAACCCCAGACATGAAACTGAACATTCTAGGAGGGGTTGCCTTCTAAATATACTAAGTTCAAATCTAAAGCCCAAATTTCACAGCGCCATCTACGTGACAATGCATCTGATGCCACTACTAGTATGACTTTTGACCGGTGCCTAGTGGTCAGGGAGAAACAAAAGACTCTATACTAAAAGAAGTTTGAGTGGCTAATTAACGTCTATGGATTTACAAAAGAAATGCAGAAAATATATATATAGACCGAGACAGTGATAGGAATCAAATAAAATAAGAGATCAAATTTAGTTTTAAATAATTTCACAAAATTTATTTATATAAATTATAAATATAATGCCACTGTCTGCTTATATGAGACAGGGATGCGTATTAAATAATTGTGGACATTTATTTCAATAAATGACAAAAAGGTTTTAAAACAAAGTGATATATTCTATTCCTCGGGCTAATAGCATTACGATAATGCACTTGACGAGATAGGAACATGTGCGAGGTGCTTTGAGCAATTATACAAGTTTAAGAAAATATTTGAAATTAAGTGTTATAAAATATTTATTGATTTCGAGAATAGCACGGACAAAAGCTTACTAAGCAACAAAGTGGGAATGTGATCAAAGCATTTATTTGAGAATAATAATAATAGAGTTGCATTGGGAGATCAGTATTGCTGATAATGAATTTATTAAAGTTGGAGGGTGTGACACGTTTAAGTCACAGATGCTTTGTAAAATAAATATAAAATAAAACAATATTGAAGATCCAGAATAATTACGGAGGGCAACTCACCGCTAACCTGTAGGAAAGTATTTTATGAACAGCCGAAACTTAGCAACTGTGTGACGATTGTGTTTAATTCCCAGGTGTGTCATTTGGAACACACTCTGCCTGGAAACTTGCAATATACGAAAAGAATGGATTTTGCCATGTAAAGAATCCTTGGAAAAATAAAACAAAGTGGTCTCAACAACCAATTCATTTACCAGCAATAGGAGACTAGTGTATATAAAAACATACTGAATGGGTTTTACTCAGATTAAGAGAAATGCCCAATCAAATTTCCCGAAATTTATTTAAAAGGGTCCGCACATTCTCGACGTCAATGATGAACTTTATAATTAAAGTAGAACACGGTAATTAAAATAGGAAAATGCATGCTTGCGGGTTTGAAAAGTAAGTATAGATTTATATACGCAATCATGCATTAGGGGACACATTTAATCATTGACCTCGCATATACTCTCATATTAGATTAAAATCAATAACATGTAGATTTTAAACTATGTGATTATATTATATATTAAAGAATAGAATCGCCCTTGAACGAGTGATTTGCAAGATAATAAAATTGGAAAATTATTTAGAAATTTAAAATATGCCTTCATAGCGGCGTCTTATTTTCAACAAAGGGAATAATTCACTCGGTCAAAGACGATTCTGACACATTATCATAATAAAATAAAAGAAAGCTTTATAAATAGAAAGTATTAGCCCAAGGATAGAGCAAAACTGTTGATTATATTATATTAACACGTTAAAGAAATACATAATGAAGTTATGTGAAATATAAGGAAGACAATTTTAAATAGCTATAGCATGTTAGTTATCACAAGAGCTCTTGGGTTAATTTAGGGTTACCTCTGGAGAAGCATTTAGGTAGATTGATGGTCGGCAGGTTTTTATATAATTTAACAGCAAAATCTGGAAATGTTCATATTTTTGGCAGCAGCAGCAGTTCCGGGGTTCCTTGTGTGATAACTTCCGATGGTCTATGGCAGCAGATGACCATTCCGGAGAGAAATAGCCTTCTCACACTCTACTCTGTCATGTCAAGATTTACAAATTACTAGAATAGAACTCAGAATGATTTCTCTTAGAAACTTTAGAAGAAAAACTGGAGAACAAAAGAAAACCCTTCTTTTTATAGTAGACGTTAACAATAGAACTGCCCTGGAGCATTACAAAAATATATCAGACTTATCAGCTGTAATTAAATCTACCTGAATGTCTAAAGGAATTCAACATTAATTAATTTCTTTTGTTAATTTGCCTGTTGACATTCGGATTACAAACTAGATTTAATTAAAATTTACTTTTACTAATTAAAGAAAACCTTAAGTGGACATCTGCTGTTTTTAGATAAACTTATATAATATTAACTAATTAAACTATTGTCCCTCATTTATTTTAAAGAAATATTTGGGATAACTTTTATTAAATTAAACGAAAGTTATTTTACTTTTAAATTGCAATATTTGAATCTATTTACTAAACGAATATTTACTAAATGAGTTTTATTTTAAATCAAAATACATTACGACGGTAATATATTTGTAAATAGATTCAAACAAAATAACTTTAACAATTTATAATTTTGATATGTTTTAAAATGGATATCATAGTGTGTGCGCAATTACGACTTATATAACTTACTTTTTAATAAATGTAAATTATGTGAACAAATACATAATTCATAATATTTTATTTTATTTGGGAATAAGTTATATATATATAATACGAGCATTGTGCTTGTGGTTTAAAATTAGGTGGGAGTTTTGGTATATAAGTGTATTGCAGACACACTACGATAGATTGGGGTTCAAACTAAGGTATGAGGTAGGAAGTAGGTGAGAAAAGGTGAAACGAAGATCTGCAAAGCAGACCTTACTGTTTCACATTCCCTTAGTGACAGAACAAAAAAAAATTGTTAAAAAAAAAAGATCTTACAACAGGTGTCCACCTATGAAGCCTGCATAAAAAAATTTACAAGATAACCCATAATGTACAGGATATAAATATAATGAAGAAACGAAACTGAATTATATACCCGGATCATATGAATAAATCTACCATCTAGTGAACATTTTCTATTATCCCCCCCCCCTTCAACGAAATTTTATAAAAAAATCTAATAGTTTAACACTGTTTATATCCAATCTCCTATTTATATTATCCTGTGACGTGTCCATTTCTCTTTTTTTTTGTTGTTGTTGTTTTTAAAAAAACTACTATAATCCTGGGTCTGGTGGGTAATAACTGCTTTTATAATTTGATGACTGCAGTCTCGGATTATCAGGTCTCTTTACCTTATCTGGTGGTTCTTTGGCCCAGGGACTGAAATCCAGAGTGGTTAAGAATTCGGCCATTTCCTCCACCTCTTTGATTCTGCTGTCCGCCATCAGCTGTTGTATCGGTAATGGCATATTCTGTTGAATGGTATGTATAATATGAGTATCAGAAAATGCAAACGTGCTAAGTGATCGAAGGCGATTGACCTGGCAAATGAAATATTGTGTGTGTGTTTCCTTGATCGCTCCGTACTTCTCCTGGCAAATGGTATTTAGAATTCCACTCTGCCGATCCTCACTCCAATAATATCTTAGTAACAGGCTACCGTAATTCGCAAAGTTGTTTGGTTTTTTTGACAACATGCCCCACCAATCTTTTGCATAGCCATATAAATGATGGCTAGTGATAGCAGTCTGTTCATGCAGATCCGTTTTATAAAATTGAAAGAAATCCTGCAGGCTATCCAGGTGTGGGTGGGGGTTTCCTCTTATTTCTCCTCGAAATATTTTAACAGTTAATATCTTAGCAAGTTGGGTTTGAATCCTGAAGTCTGGAATTAAGGTCCTGTGGATTGTATCTATCCCACTACTATGCACTTGAGGAGGTGGTAGATCTTCGTTAGAGGTCTGACATCTTTGGTTTAGATCCACTGTCTCGTTGATACTGTTTGTATCGTCAAGTTCTGTTTTCGCTATCAGGACTTCGTTGTCCAGGTATTGTATTATTTTTGGCTCAGTTTGATCTCGGCATTCGCTCATTTTTTTTCGATTTCCTGAGCAGTATTCTTCCAGTTTCCATTGGAGAGCCCTATGTCCTTCTCTCACTTGTGCCAATTCGTCGAGGAGCATCCTGGTAAACTTTTTATATTCCGTCTCTTTTCTTTGGGCTTCCTCTTCCTGCTTTCTTGCCCTCTCTTCACTTCTCTTATATAATTCCACCAGATAATCCAGATTGGAATCTTTCTTGTTTGTTTGCTGGACAGGTCTCATACTTATTGGAGGAGATTCAAGAAATCTGGATGGGTCCGGTTCTTGATCATCGTGGTTGTTGTCCATATTATCCATGGCCTTGGATGATTATTGTGATCGATGATGATTTTTTTCCTTTTATTTTATTGCTAACTATTTAATATATCCTAAAAAAAAATTTTTTTAACGAATAGATGTACTTTTAAAACAATGTATAGCACTGATAAAGAAAATTTTTAAAGTTTTACATTGAGCTTACTAAAACTAATACGGTTAAAAAAAATACTATTACTATTTTTCCTTGTTTGACTCTTTGTGATTACTATGTTTAATTACAATTTTATTAATGGCTAATAGGCTATATCCCTCTCGGTTCTGTTGGTCTAATTGCTGCTTTTATGTTTATCACTAAAAAAACCCCGACTACTACCCTTTTATTACTGCAAAAATTTCTTGTTTAAATCTGCTGCCAACATATATATTTTTAACTGCCCGTATATAAAAAAAATCTCTTAAATTCTATCTTCAAAATATTTCGCTAATATATATATTTTTAAACTCAAGCAATTTTATTTATATATGTTAACATTCGCTAGATCTGGGTATACTTATTTCGTTCCTTCTTATTTAAGATTAGCATACATATATTTTTATTTACATAATTATTGATCCGATTCACGTCTCATTATTTGGTCTAAGAAAAATTTACACACGTTGAAAAAAAACAAATTACATATAAAAGAATTTAGCCTGGTGACAGAATTTATTTTAGAAGTAACTCCATTTAATGAAATTACTCTTGGGTGCCATGTCACCAGTTAAAAGGATCCATTGACTGTTAGCTTCCCAAAATGAATTTTAATAACTATTCCATTTAAGTACGGGCACTCGTTAAAACATTCGCATTTTTATTGATTACAAATTTTTTTTTTTTTTTACATTTCTGAATTCCATACAATAGCCTACTATATCTAGGTCATTACCGTACAAAATTATCATTATGCTATCTTGCGTGTTGAGCCGATAAAACTTTATTTTGATAAAAAATACAATATTTGAAATATTCATAGATTGTCACAATATTCACTTGGGACAATATTTAAGTAATTCACGCCTTGCATATATAGTGTGGCTTAAATGAAACAACAATACAGATAAATACAGATGGCTCGTATCACACTATAGCAAGTTTGGACAAATTCTGATTATACAGTATAAGTAATTGAATGCCCGAGTCAAACAAAATATATGAAATATACACGCAAATAAACAATATAGAGTTTGAAAAATATTATATATATCAAAAATATAAAGGATTTGAGTGATTAAATATGAAATAAAATGCTAAAATTAAGCTACAGGGATGTGAGCGTTTAACAAATTAAGATCTACAGGGATGTGGGTGTTTAAATATTCGAGGCTTCATGTTTGGGCAAGCCATGGACCAAGAAAAAAAATACTATGTAACAGTCAGAATCATCTATCTCGCTAACATACTGCAGAATTCAAACCCCAGACATGAAACTGAACATTCTAGGAGGGGTTGCCTTCTAGATATACTAAGTTCAAATCTAAAGCCCAAATTTCACAGCGCCATCTATGTGACAATGCATGTGATGCCACTACTAGTATGACTTTTGACCAGTGCCTGGTGGTCAGGGAGAAACAAAAGACTCTATACTAAAAGAAGTTTGGGTGGCTAATTAACGTCTATGGATTTACAAAAGAAATGCAGAAAATATATATATAGACCGAGACAGTGATAGGAATCAAATAAAATAAGAGATCAAATTTAGTTTTAAATAATTTCACAAAATTTATTTATATAAATTATAGATATAATGCCACTGTCTGCTTATATGAGACAGGGACGCGTATTAAATAATTGTGGGCATTTATTTCAATAAATGACAAAAAGATTTTAAAACAAAGTGATATATTCTATTCCTCGGGCTAATAGCATTACGATAATGTGCTTGACGAGATAGGAACATGTGTGAGGTGCTTTGAGCAATTATACAAGTTTAAGAAAATATTTGAAATTAAGTGTTATAAAATATTTATTGATTTCGAGAATAGCACGGACAAAAGCTTACTAAGCAACAAAGTGGGAATGTGATCAAAGCATTTATTTGAGAATAATAATAATAGAGTTGCATTGGGAGGTCAGTATTACTGATAATGAATTTATTAAAGTTGGAGGGTGTGACACATTTAAGTCACGGATGCTTTGTAAAATAAATATAATATAAAACAATATTGAAGATCCGGAATAATTACGGAGGGTATCTCGCCGCTAACCCGTAGGAAAGTATTTTATGAACAGCCAAAACTTAGCGACTGTGTGATGATTGCGTTTAATTCCCAGGTGTGTCGTTTGAAACACACTCTGCCTGGAAATTTGCAATATACGAAAAGAACAGACTTTGCCGTGTAAAGAATCCTTGGAAAAATAAAACAAAGCAGTCTCAACAACCAATTCATTTACCAGCAATACGAGACTAGTGTATATAAAAACATACTGAATGGGTTTTACTCAGATTAAGAGAAATTCCCAATCAAATTCCCCAAAATTCATTTAAAGGGGTCCACACATTCTCGACGTCAATGATGAACTTTATAATTAAAGTAGAACATGGTAATTAAAATAGGAAAATGCATGCTTGCGGGTTTGAAAAGTAAGTATAGATTTATATACGCAATCATGCATTAGGGGACACATTTAATCATTGACCTCGCACATACTCTCATATTAGATTAAAATCAATAACATGTAGATTTTAAACTATGTGATTATATTATATATTAAAGAATAGAATCGCTCTCGAACGAGTGATTTGCAAGATAATAAAATTGGAAAATTATTTAGAAATTTAAAATATGCCTTCATAGCGGCATCTTATTTTCAACAAAGGGAATAATTCACTCAGTCAAAGATGATTCTGACACATTATCATAATAAAATAAAAGAAAGCTTTATAAATAGAAAATATTAACACAAGGATAGAGCAAAACTATTGATTATATTATATTAACACGTTAAAGAAATACATAATGAAGTTATGTGAAATATAAGGAAAACAATTTTAAATAGCTATAGCATGTTAGTTATCACAAGAGCTCTTGGGTTAATTTAGGGTTACCTCTGGAGAAGCATTTAGGTAGATTGATGGTCGGCAGGTTTTTATATAATTTAACAGCAAAATCTGGAAATGTTCATAGTTTTGGCAGCAGCAGCAGCAGTTCCGGGGTTCCCTGTGTGATAACTTCCAATGGTCTACGGCAGCAGATGACCATTCCGGAGAGAAATAGCCTTCTCACGCTCTACTCTGTCATGTCAAGATTTACAAATTACTAGAATAGAACTCAAAATGATTTCTCTTAGAAACATTAGAAGAAAAACTAGAAAACAAAAGAAAACCCTTCTTTTTATAGTAGACGTTAACAATAGAACTGCCCTGGAGCATTACAAAAATATATCGAACTTATCAGCTGTAATTAAATCTATCCGAATGTCTAAAGAAATTCAACATTAATTAATTTCTTTTGTTAATTTCCCTGTCGACATTCAGATTACAAACTAGATTTAATTAAAATTTAGTTTTACTAATTAAAGAAAACCTTAAGTGGACATCTGCTGTTTTTAGATAAGCTTATATAATATTAACTAATTAAACTATTGTCCCTCATTTATTTTAAAGAAATATTTGGGATAACTTTTATTAAATTAAACGAAAGTTATTTTACTTTTAAATTGCAATATTTGAATCTATCTACTAAACGAATATTTAGTAAATGAGTTTTATTTTAAATCAAAATACATTACGACGGAAATATATTTGTAAATAGATTCAAACAAAATAAGTTTAACAATTTATAATTTTGATATGTTTTAAAATGGATATCATAGTGTGTGCGCAATTACGACTTATATAACTTACTTTTTAATAAATGTAAATTATGTGAACAAATACATAATTCATAATATTTTATTTTATTTGGGAATAAGTTATATATATATATAATACGAGCATTGTGCTCGTGGTTTAAAATTAGGCGGGATTTTTGGTATATAAGTGTATTGCAGACACACTATGATAGATTGGGGTTCAAACTATGGTATGAGGGTAGGAAGTAGGTGAAAAAAGGTGAAATGAAGATCTGCAAAGCAGACCTTACTGTTTCAAAACATATAAAATTATTGATTTGAAATTGAGCAAATAAATAATATTTTTATCTTATGTCACATAAAGTTAATTATTAATTGCATATTAGTGAATTTTTTCCTGTCATTTTCTTTACTCGAAATAATTTAGGATTATAATGACCAAATTTTTGTTACAGGCAAAATTAATGCTTATAAAATTTTTATTTCAAAATTGATTGAATAATCATTTTGGCTAGTACTGTATATACTAAATAAAACTTGAATAATAAATGTAATAATGTTCAATGCTAAATGGATATGTAAGTAATCATTAAAAGCCATTCAACACTTAGACCATCCCAATATCATTAACAATTTCAAACTGTTGTCAAAACAACTTTCTTTTTGCAATAAAGGGATTCCATCTTAACAATTTCAAACTGTTGTCAAGGCAACTTCTTTTTAACAATAAAGATGGAATCCCTTTATTGCTAAAATGAAGTTGCCTTGACAACAGTTTCAAATTGTTAATGATATTGGGATTGTTTAAGTGTTAACTGGCTTTTAATGATTAAATAAACTTGTATTTTATTTTGCTTTTGTAGCCATTAATAATAAAAAGTCTTCTTTACTTTGGGTATCTCATAAATGAAGGCACTGATTGATTTACAAAAAAAAACTGGATAAAAATTAGGTAAGCATATTAATCATATTTTAAGTCTCTATGATCAAAACATAATATTGTATACTGTATTTTGTAAAAATAATTTAATCCAATTTGCCATACATATATATCTTAGTTAATTAACACTTACTATGCTATCATAAGTTGTTCATGGTATAAGAAACAATTAAAAGCAGTTGATTTCTATGCTATATAAATCAAGGGCAGACCAATTATTTATAGCAACAGTCACTAATTGGGGTTCATAGATCTTTTTCACATATCTTTCATCATTTGCTTATGATTACATCCCTTCACAAGGTATTAAAAGTGGATACAATACATTTCCTACCTTAAATGAGAATAGTGTAATAAAAATTACACTGTAGAAATATTATTCATTATTGGATAATCTCTAGTCTAATGAGTGACTAATAAAAATTATTATTAAGTACCCCTATTTCTGCAAGCATTTGACTCCAAGCTTTCATGAAGATGCATGAATCCATGAATAATAACCATATCCTATAATAATATGCCTTTTAAACATATACAACATATACGTAATACAATTTAACGTAAAAAGTACAGTAAAAAATTAAGCAATAACATTCACAAATATATGGATTTAAATCTAGATGAGTGAATAAATATGCAAATATGTTTCTTTTAGGCATTTGACTTTTATTCATTTACTTTTATTTTATCTTGTAGAATTGTCATCATCATTAACATTAGGCTTTGTGGCTAGTACAAAATAATACCTTCATTGGGATAGCATTTGTATGAATATGTGAGGTGAAAAAATGATTGTTGGTGAAAGATTATTCATTGCTTGTTCATGCAGGCAGGTATGCATAAAAATTAAAAATTTAAATTTACAAATTTTTAATTTTTTGTTTGTATTTAATATTTTTTTCCAACTATAAATGTAGAGAGATAATTATATATGTGCATTTGCAATACAATGTGTTGCGGTCTGGCTTCTCCTTTATCATAGACAGGAATCTCTCAACCACTATGCCCAGAGAAACCTATTAGTCACCTTACCTTTCCTTTCCATTCCACACCCTAAGTTTTCCCCATATTCTTCTCTATCCTGCTCCATTCCATTTTCACAGCATCACTTTTATCCAACCTATGGCCTTTATATCTAGATTTTTATCTTTTTTCAAACCCAGCATAAAAACCAAGAGCTGACTTTCTATATAATCATTTTATTTATATTTATTCTCTCACATCTTCATTATTTGTACCCTTTCTGCATGTAAGCATTTACATTCAATTAATAGATGCCTAATATTTTTATGCCTTCCTTACATAACTTGCAGACTAAATCACCCATATTTCTCCATTTATATGTATATTCCTTTGTTGCTAATGATCCTGTTTGAATCTTAAACCCTAAACCACTTTCCTTGCTATATCATAAATTAACTCACACCCAATATTGTTTACTTCTATATATATTTAAATTCTTTTTATTCTCCATCTTCCTATTTTTTTTTTATGCATTTATTCTTCTATCCTGATGTGATGTGATGTACAATATTGTTTTGCAATAGCAGGTTGAAACCACCGGAGAGCGTTATTTCTATGATAGCACACAGAAATATGCCATTTAGGTGGCCTCTGCCGCTATCAAACATTCTATTTCTAATGTGTAAGCCTAGAAATAGTCCGTTGATATGGGGTAGGGGCTGCTGTGTTGATTTCTATGCTAATGCACAGAAACATGAGATTTAATCTGCTGCAGAAACTACCGTGTCAGCTTACAGCTCAGATTTCGGGGTTAAGCATTTTGGATGTGCAATCACATTTCACTTTTGGTTACAGTACTGTCTGAGGGTGGCTGGAATTCCAATTGTCAAAACTATTTTAATATTCATTAAGACCACATCCCCCTCTATCTCCCATGTTTTAGGAAGGCCTACTAACAATTATGAGCAGAGTCTCATGCTTCCCTAGCCCCCATTCCTGCTGAAAAAATTGGGCAAGTGTAGGTTTAAGCGCGATTCCTATCAAATCATGCTCTAAGTCACGTTTCGTGCGAGAACAACTGCCAGCTGAATCAAATGGCTGAAATAGGAAACTTTACAAAGGTCAAAGAAAGAACCGAATTCTCTGACTGCTGGAACCGGGTTATCAAACAAAACAGCTTGAAGCTGCATGCCTGCTGTTTTTTTCCTGAAGAGCCCAAAAAGTTGGTTTTAATTGCCGTATATATTGATGTTTTTGGAAATTACCGTCAAAACTTTATCAACCTTTGAGTTTTTTGCATTCCGTTCTGTTAGCAATTGGAAACACCCTCTGTCCCCTCTCCCAAAGTTTGACTTTGGCCTGTAAATGTTACCGTTAAATGGAAATAGATTTATTTATAATTTATAAAAATAATAAAACAAACAAACAAAAAAAAAAGAAGAAGAATCGGCTGATTTTTTTGTCATAGAATACCAAACCGAAAATATAAGGGTTTAATGAGAAGAATTAAAAAAAAAAAGTGGTAACTACTTTTTAAAATTCATTTTTAATTGATGTATTTTTTTTTGGGGGGGGGGTTGCCAAAATTGATTTGATAGCCGCCGTACTTTTTAAATGTGATAAACAAAAAAAATACATAGACCAAAAAAAAAAAAAACCCGGCCCCTTTAGAAAATATAAATAATGAAAAGAATAAAAAAAAAATTAAGTACTTTTACATGTAAATTCATTTTTTATTAATTTTTCTATGCATTTTTTTGTTGTTGTTGTGTTTAAAAAATTGAATTGATATTACTTTTATAAATGTGATAAACAAAAAACCAAAGCCCAAAAAAAAGAAACCCAGCCCCGGAAACATTATATTTATCTTTGTTTACAAACAAACCACGCCCTCCGGCGGTTTCAACTTGCTATTATAAAACAACCCAAAAATTAGAGCATTGAAATGCCATCTAGTGAGCTCTATGCAAAATTCAATATTAGAAAAGATACATAATAACTAATTTTTGAATCAAACTATGATAATACAAACCTTACAGGTTCAGATTCAAGGGAGCCTTTATTATCAGTGATGCCAAACTCTTATTCATCACCACCAACAAATCAGAATGAGCAAAAAAAGTAGATTTTACTTGCTTTATTTGAAGGTGTGAAAGATGAAATAAAACAAAATAAGATATCTTTTATAATTAAACATCTAATGATATTCTAATGTGATAAAAATGATTTCCATTTATTAGAAATATCATCATAAATATATTTGGGCTTATATATATATAACAATAAAAATTATAAATATAATGATAATTAACTATTATATACAGTCTTTCAATCTGCAAAAGTACTTTTGGTTAATTCCTTAACCCTCCTCAACTGCCGTTAAAATCAACTGAAAGTATTTCTGCAGATTGAAAGATTGTATATAATAGTTAATTACCATTATATTTATTATTTTTATTATTGCAACAGTTTTTAATTAATGGACATTTTATTTGTATATGTATATTAAAATGTACAAATGCAAATATTAGTATTATAAATGAGAATTTCCATGTAACAACTAAAAAAAATATCTAGCAATGATTTTCTCTAATTAAAATTCTCAGTCTAAACTGAACCATGCATTTAGCAATCAAAAAAAGCTTTTGTCTGATTTTATTTAAAGTCAAAAGATGGCTTACTTTTAGCCCAGTGTTCAAGGCTTTATAAATTAGATATTTTTTATATGTGTAGATCTAATCTGATTACTCATAGAAGATCTTAAGAACTAGAATGCTAAACAGATTATCTTATATTTGTAAATAAAAAAAATATTAATACACAGGAAATTTTAATTTTTAAACATTATATAAGAAATAAATTGCAGGAATGCTAATGTGCTTCTGCAAGTTATTTATTATTTAAAGCTTTAAAATTAACTGATTTATATATTTAGATATTATAGATATAAGCTGATCGTATTAAAATAACTCTATATCATGTAGCAGAGGAATGATAAGATCATTTTTTATTAGTATATTCTGATGTATGTCATTTAGAAATTTCTTGCATCTGGTAATATACCTTCTATCTCTTTATTTCTATCTTTTCTATAATTTTATTAGGTTGAATATTCTTCTAATCTTTCAGAAAGCTGTTAAAATATTTATAAGTTCAACATTTCTTCTTTCATCATATAAGTATAGGGGATTTGAACTCAAATTTTCAAGCACCCTTCAACTATCCACACTATCTCATACAACTGATACACATGACCACATACATGTAGAAAAGAAAAACAATTACCAAAATGCGTATTTCATGCTAAACCAGCACTCATCAAATGGTCCAGATTATCATCTCACACACACATATATAATCAGTGCTCAGTTTATATTAAGATAGCAAATCTTCATACTTTAATGGATAGGCTTAAATCCACTCCAACCTCCAACTTTTCAGCCATCCATATCATTGAAAATCTGATGATGAAAACTTAAATCCCATGCTGATGCTAATATTATATATAAGTGCAATATTTTTTGAAGTGAATCTTTTTTCTTTTGCACCTGTACATATTAACATTGTTCTCTAAATCTGAATATTTATTTCAGTTCATTTGAAGGTAAACATTTTAATATTTTAATTCTAGTTTTTTACTATGACGTGCTACTGTTTCTCTTATTTTTTTGATGAGTTTGTTCTGCACTTCATTTTGAGTAGAGTATGATTTGTCTCTTATTCCAATCTGCTATCACATAACCTATGAAAATCATTTTGAAATGCTTTTATTAATCTTATGCACACAAATGTTAGAGTATACAAAAATCATTGAAAGAATGATACCTTGCTCAAAAACATTTTCTTAATTTGAAATCTCTGTTGAATCTCTCTTACATAACATTTGATAAAAAATAATCACTATGACTGGAATAAATGTTATACATCTTGGTCCATCCATGCTTCCAGAAGTCTGTGAACAATATATATATATATATATATATATATATGTGCTCTTCCGAGGAATATTATATATATATATATATATATATATAATATTCCTCTTAAGAAACCACTCATGATAACATTTTGGCATTTTAATTGGTAATATTCAGGATGCTGTAGATAACAGTTCATTTTATATATTTTTATTATTTGCAAATGTTATTATTATTTACATAATAAAGGAATATGGTTACTGACTCAAGCATGCATCAGTCAGCATGTTGGAGGTAATGGATTTTTGGTTTTACATTGAGACCAATAATTTTTTTACTGAAACATTGGTTGAATTTTTTAAAAGTCCAATACATGTGTGATCATATCTATGACTGATCACTCTCTTTAATGTATTATTAATTGTCATACATGATTTAGTGTCATGACTGAGTGGTGAATTTTGAGGTTCAAGATTTATAGATCATGTTACCATTACATCAATAATAATCCTCAAACTTGTTATGAATTCTCAAACAAAAAATCATTTGACTATTTATTTTTATTTACAGATAAAACTAAGTTATGAATCTTGTATGGCCGAGAGTGTTACAAACACTCAGGTCATAGATATAGGTCACCATTTAATGATTTTACAACTATAAATAATTTCAAGTGAAGTAATATTGCATTAATTGGAATATTAAATGAGTTGTTTTTGTATATTAGGATGAGCAGCAATTGATTTGAAATGTGAATATGTAATTTATTATAAAAGTACAAGTAGAGTGACATTTATTTAAAAATGAATGAATAGTGTGTATTAGATACAGTATCAAGATTAGTTATATATAGGGTATATGAGTATAGACTTTCACATGACCCACCACTATCCACTCTATCTCATAACACAAGAATCTCAGCCTCAGGGTGGCCTTTGAGCATTCCATCATCAGATTTTCAATTGGATGGACGGTTGAAGAGTTGAAGTGTGGAGTAGATTGAAGCCTGTCCATTAAAGTATGAGGATCAGCTATCTTAATATATATCTGAGCACTTATAGCATATATGTGTAGAGATAGTAATCTGGACCAACTGATGATTGCTGGTTTAGCATGAAATACATTTATTGGCGATTATTTATCTTTTCAACATATATGTGTTCAAATGTATCAGTGTTATAAGATAGAGTGGAGAGTGGTGGGTCATGTGAATGTCTGTGCTAATATACCCTATATATTACATATATAGACACAGGTATATATAAGCCTGTGTGTTTCAGTCAAGATTAGTTATATAACATTATGGAAGATACCAAATGTGAATAATTCAGTTTTATGTGCCAGCAGTTTCTCATTCTGATCAAGAAATAGGGGTCTTTTTTTTAGATATTAGAATGCTTCTGATTAGACTAGTAAACTAAATAATAACAATTCAAAACAAAACAACACTCTCCATATAGTAGTGCCATCTTGTGCTAACAAGAAAATAGTGATCATGTGATGTTTAGTGGTTTAAACTAAATAATATTTTAAAATTATTATAGAAAATTTTAATGCTAGAATTGGAAAACAATTACAAGATGAATCTTCTATCAATGAGAATAAAAATAGAGGAAATATATTTATGATATTTTCTAGAAAAGAAAATATTAATATTATGATATATTTTTTTTAAATATAAAACAAAAATGGACATGGAATAACCAAATGAAGGTACAGAATTGGATTATATTTTGACCAAAAGAAGATTTGTCTTCTAAAACAGTAACAGATTTTATAAGGAGTGGTCGCTGATGAGTGAAATGTAAGATACGTATTAATGCACAACTAGAAAGACAAAAACTATTAAAAAACAAAAGCATAAATAGGTGATTTTGTTGAGCTTGAATTTGCAAACCATTTAAAATATTAACAGATTTTGATGACAAATAAGACTCAGACCAAATGAATTAAAAATAACTGATATTCTATTAAAACCTAAACAGAGAATAAATTATATATAAAAACAGCAATTCACTTTTACAAATAAAACATGATAATGTGCAATGAAAAGAAGAAATATAAAAATATTTTTAAATGATTAAGAAGATAAAAGTGGTACAAAATATTAATAATAAATATATAAAAATACAATTGTAAATCAGAAAACAAAAGCAATCGCAACAAAGCTTCAAATATATATATATAAAAGACAAAACTAAAAAGAAGTAGTATCATGAAGGGTATGATTTTTTAAAATCAATTACATAATAATAAAAGACAAGAACACAAGATGGCTTCTAATTTAACAACATTTAAAAAAATCTAATTTCCTTTCTTTTCCTTAACTTATATACATTGCTTATATTATTAAATACAGTACAAATAATTGTAACTCCTTTTTTATACATTTAATTCAATACAATATCTTATAGTAATTATAAAACAAATGTAGGGGGAAATAAAAAACATTATAATAGTTTTTTTTAACAGAGAAAAGATTAGAAAGTAAGTAAATTCTAAGCAGTTTTACGAATTAATTTAAAAAAAAAAAAAAAACTATAATTAAAAATGAAAATGTTATATTTTAAGTTAAAATATAAGCTAAATGAATATAAAAATATAGAATATAAATATACAAAAAGTATTAACATTTCTGAAGTGTAATTTTCAATGCATCACTCTCATGCAAGGTAATGACTGACTTCTATCCACTTTTAACATATTGTGGAAGGATGTTATCATAAACATATGACCAAAGACACATGAAAAAGATGTATGACTCGAGATTCACATTTCATGCTGAACTAGCACTCATCAGTTGGCCCAGATCCCCATCTTTTGTATATATCTTTATCATTGTTCGGTATATATAATGGCCAATTTCTACAGTTAATTGATATATCAAGCTTACTGGCCTCACAACTTGAACACAAATTGCTTGATGGAAGTATACCAATAAATTTTATTAGTATCTAGTCTAATGAATGACTAATAAAATTTATTAATACAAAAACTATTAATTACAAAATCTATCATAAAAAATATAAACTATGTACATAATGAATTGATAGCAATAAAATTATAAATTATAAAATTAAATAACATTGAATAAATTTAAAAAAAAACATAAATATAAATATATGGACAAAAGGTTATTTTTTATCAGTAAATTAAAAATTATATAATTCCATTTGTTATATATATATATATATATCAGACCCATATAGCTATCTTGTTTGATAGGCTGAGTTTGAAGACAATAATGTGTCTAAAAAATTCATGCTTGCAAACTGATAGAAACGTTTTGCATAAACGCTTGGAGTTAGTGTTTCAGGTCTAGTTTTATAACTCCTATCCCTTCACTGATGAGAGCAAATCAGCTTGAAATCAGCTGATCTGAGGGTGGAGCAAAATGAAAGAGACAGTGAATTTATGTAAACAGAATACGCTTGTTTGGAGGTCTTGGTAAAGCTCCATCTATTGATCATTAATACAAGCAATAGCAGGTTTTTACGTATATAAAACTTATTTTTCTTTTTCATAAATGTACCTTTAAAGTTTTCTTGCAATGATATAGATTGCAGAAACTTTTACTATGTGTAGAAACTGAACTGAAATCATATCCATATAGCTATCTTGTTTGATAGGCTGAGTTTGAAGACATTAACGTGTCTAAAAAATTCATGCTTGCAAACTGATAGAAATGTTTTGCATAAACGCTTGGAGTTAATGTTTCAGGTCTAGTTTTATAACTCCTATCTCTTCACTGATGAGAGCAAATCAGCTTGAAATCAGCTGATCTGAGGGTGGAGCAAAATGAAAGAGACAGTGAATATTGACTCTGACATTTATGTAAACAGAATACGCTTGTTTGGAGGTCTTGGTAAAGCTCCATCTATTGATCATTAATACAAGCGATAGCAGGTTTTTACGTATATAAAACTTTATTTTTCTTTTTCATAAATGTACCTTTAAAGTTTTCTTGCAATGATATAGATTGCAGAAACTTTTACTATGTGGAGAAATTGAACTGAAATCATACCCATATAGCTATCTTGTTTGATAGGCTGAGTTTGAAGACATTAACGTATCTAAAAAATTCATGCTTGCAAACTGATAAAAACGTTTTGCATAAATGCTTGGAGTTAGTGTTTCAGGTCTAGTTTTATAACTCCTATCCCTTCACTGATGAGAGCAAATCAGCTTGAAATCAGCTGATCTGAGGGTGGAGCAAAATGAAAGAGACAGTGAATATTGACTCTGACGTTTATGTAAACATAATACGCTTGTTTGGAAGTCTTGGTAAAGCTCCATCTATTGATCATATATATATAATTTTGGATTTGGGGTAGTTTTGATATATATATAAGAAAGAAATAATACAATAATACAAAAACTCTGTCAGATAATGAAAATTATTCTACACGAATAAAGCATGATAAACAGAGCAGACAAAATTCAAAAAACATTTATTATAAACAATTTGCCAAGCACTTTCGGTACCATATATCAGAATCATGGCAACATATTGTAACTGAACAGTTAATATTCCAGTGCATGCTCAGTGGAGCACTAGTGTTATGCTGATTGATAATGTTTTTAGACTTCACAATAAACCAAGCCTCTTTCAACTCCCTTTTCCTATCATTTGATTTATTGCATACAGTAGTAATATTTTGAGGATAAAACTCGTGACCACAATTACTTTCATGATTTGAATAAACAGAATTAATCTGCAAATCATTTTTATATTTTTTTATATTTCCATTCCCTTTGTGTTTAAATAGATTAATAAACAATTCAAAGGATAATGTGAAAGAAATGAATAAGTATGAGGTAGTTTATTCCATTACTTGCAAAAAAATTGGTTGTAATGCTATTTATTACGGTGAAACGAAAACGAATATTTTAACATGATTACAACAGCATATTTATCAGTATAAAAAAAATCTAAAAAAGATTTTCAGATTCTGTTTTTTCAAATCATGAAAGTAATTGTGGTCACAAGTTTTATCTTCAAAATATTACTACTGTGTGCAATGAGTCAAATGATCGGAAAAGGAAGTTGAAAGAGGCTTGGTTTATTGTGAGGTCTAAAAATATTATTAATCAGCATAACACTAGTGTTCCATTGAGCATGCACTGGAATATTAACCATTCAGTTCTAATATGTCACCATGGTTCTGGTATACAGTACTGAAAGCACTTGGTAAATTGTTATTTATAATTAATGGTTTTTGAATTTTGTCTGTTCTGTTTATCATGTTTTATTTGCATAGAATAATGTGCATATATAAGAATATAAAAGAAATATTATAGCTCTAATGAAGGCTGCTGATTACTCAAAACTATAAGCAAAAAAAAAAAACAATAATAAAAACAAAATATTGCATTGAATAAATTGTATAATTGCTTATATATTTAAAGATGTCAAGTATTTCAAGTAAATATGTGAACATGCAATCAAATCTATGAACAATAGAAAAGATCCAGAAACTAATTAAATTATTATTGTTATTGACATTTCAATAAAAAAAAAGAACAAATGAAGAAATTTAAAAAAACCTGTTGCAAAGTGATATTACTAAATGCCTAAATGATAAAGATGATTGGAAGATTGTGGTAGCATTTAAGAAAAGTGAAAAAGAAGATAGTAGAAATTATAAAGCCATCTATTAGTTGTATACAAAATTTTACTAAGGTAATTATAATTTAGCAATGTTGGAAATAAACCAAGCAGAAGGAAATGTTACATTTAAAAGTGATTTATACAAAGGTCATAAATAATAAGAGAAGTTATAGAAAGGACTAATGAGGCATGATTTATTATTATGATTTCTGGATCATACAAAGAAATTTAACTCTATAAGCATTTTCATTGTGATTAAAGCTTTGGAATATAAAAATATAGGTCCATGATAGTGTCAAATTTTAATGGATTTTTATCAAAATGTAGGAGCTATAATTGAATTACATGGTGACACTAAGAAGATAAATATTGGTTAGAGTATATTACATGATGATTTCATATTTCCAAAACTTTTATCAAGGCTTCAGGAAAATATTTTGTGGATTAAGATTGGAGTCTAAGGGAATAAAAATAAATGAATTTTATTTGTCATATTGAAGTTTTAGATGATGTGGTTATTTATATATATATATAATAATCAATAAAGCAAATCATATATAGTGTGATATTGCTTATATATATATATAATGCTTCAGAGTTTCAGGAAATGTTACCAGAGTTATCAGATGAAAAACAAATAATATTAAAGATAATTCTAAAAATAAAAAGTGATAATAAAGAATTAGAAGAGATTAACATACAAATACCTTAGTCAGATTATGAAAACATAATATATAAAATTATTCATAGAATTAAACTTGAAGGATTACTTTTGATAACAAAAATAAGCAAAGGACGTATGCCCATCTGTTTAAAATGGAAAATTTTTAATAGAAGTGTTTTACCAGTTTTTGCACATGGATATGGTAATTATATGCTTAACAGAAGAGCAATATAAAGATTTCAGACCATATAAGGAAGTAGAATAGGATGTATGTTGGGAGTAACAAGAAGGAATTGTAAATGAAATACGATCTTTCTTTTTTTTAGTTTTAGTTAGATTATTTTTAAACTGGATTATTATATGATACAAAGAGATATAGAATTATTATTAAATTCTCATCATTTCCTTCAATTTAAACACATCAAGCCAATATAACTAAGTAAAGTAGTTCATCTAAATAAATTTTTATCCAGTCATAAATAAATTTTAAAAAACCATTTTTATATCTGACTACTAATATTAATTTGTTACTATATTTTTATTTTAATACTCTTTTCTATTTCTGGTGATATTTTGCAAAGTAAAATGACTAGATAACTTATCAAGAAAAAAATTATAAATGTATAAATATGCATGTGTGTGTAAGCCAGTGCACTATAAAGTGGTGTTATTATATATTAGAATATGAAGTTATGCAAAAATTAAAAAAAGTCACGGAAAGAGAAATGGTATTGTAAAATCAATAATAAAGAAGTAATAATAATAATAAAAAAAATTACAATATGTGAAACCATAACTTTTTTTTTTTATGAAAAAAACCTTAGATTTTACTTCTTACACATCTAAAAGAATGAATTAGACACTTATGAAAAAGACAATAAGTCTTATTATGGACTTTAAAGTATATAAAATAATGTGAACTCAAGCAATACAACTCACAGCATATCTTATGGGACTCTTAATAAGACCAATCAGAACTGTGAACAATTAAAAAGCTTAGTATTTCAAAGTTTTGAACATAAAGTTTATATTTGTGTAATTATAACACAATTGAAAACTTGCCAGATTATATTAAGAAGTATAAATTTGAACCATTAAGCATCACATGAGTTTTGCTCTGTTTTTTAAGTATAAATTTGAAGATTATGATTTTTCTAGATAAAAGAGGTGCTGAAGTCTTGCGTTGTTAGCCGAGAGGTATCGCAGCTGCCATGCAAGCAAGTAGTTGGTTGCAGACGGTTGTGGGTTCGCGTCCCGTCCGATGCTATGACATATGAAAAAAAAAAAAGAGGTGCTGAATCGAATAATATAGTTTCATCAAGAAATGCTAAAGTAGCCATTACCAATCAACAAATAAAGTTTGTCTGTACAATTTAGTGCCGTGTTAGAGTGGCTGACTCTAAATTATAAAACCTCGATTTCAATTATGTCATGTGACTTTTTTATGGACTTTCAAGCAGGAAAGTCATTCAATTATTCTTATTGTTATCATCATTAGCAAATAAGTAGTTTTTTTAATAAAAAAAAAGTGAAAAAGAATATGATATTGAAAAAAGATTTAAAATGGTAAATCTAAGAAATATATATAAAACTTAAAAAAATACAATAAATATTAATTACTTATAAAAAGAAAATATAAGAATTAATGTTGAAATGGGATTACTGTATTAATTCTTATATTTTCTTTTTATTTAGACAAAAAAAGATAAATAATCATAAAATAAGATTAGTTATCAATAAAAATAAGTCTTCTTTGAGTATGATATTTAATCATATTGCCAAGACTAATTGCATCAGAGGCTCATAAAGATTACTATTTTGTAAAATTTACTCTTAAAACTACATTTTTACATACTAAAATATAAAATGTTTTTATAAAGTTTTCTAAGGATGCCATTGATATGATTTGAAAACAAATGCCTTCACCTAGAACATGATATTTACTAAGATTATAAAAGCACGATTGTTGAAAACATCTTCATGATATTATTAGAATAAAAATAATGGATTATCTCAAGGAAATAAATTTGTTAACATGATTTTAAAATAAGCATATTTTAGTCCACTTTATATTTAAGATGAAGAATCATGGTAAATATTATCATTAATTTACTGTTAGTCCAAACAGATGAATTTTAAAATATCAATCTACTATCATTTAGCAGCACAAGTGAATATAAATAGCTGCACCTGTAAAAAAATTTTATTTATAAAATCAAGATTGTAGGAATTGTAAAACAAAAGAAATATTAAGAAAAGAATCAATATATTGTACAATTAATTAGAAATTAGTTAGTAAGAATATTAAATATTTATATCATATAAAAAACTAATTATCAACGATAAAACAAAAAAACTAGTTTTGCTCTACATATAATAATTGATAGGCATATTTATAAAATCACTGAATAAAATGATAAATAAATTTTAATTTATATCTATAACTTCTTATAATTATATGTCAGTCTATTACTATCATCTAGTTTTTATCGTTAAATGTTTTTAGAAAAATTCAAATTTTATTTAAACTATTCAAAACATTTAACTATTAATAATAGCATATATGTTAATATATAGCATAATATTTCCAGTGGTGTTTTTCTTTTCTTTTCTTCAAGATTTACAGGCCTGACTAGTAAGAGAATTAGCATAAGAATTGAACCTAAGATATTATAAATCTGTGAAATATATAATTTAAGTGATGCTTTAACCAATAAGTTTATTCTGTCAAAGGCAACCATCAGTAAAAAATTTATATTCTTTATGAATAAGGTCAATCAATATTTTCCAAGCATTATAAATTATCACAGTAAATTGACTTACAAGGTTATTTGTTATTGTGTGATACCTTATTTAAGTTTTCTTTTTGTTTTGCCCAATACTTTTGCATTTTACCTCAAACATACTGCTGCATGTATGATCTATTACATTAGACCTATTTGTTCTTTTTTAATTGTTACTTAGTGCTTTTCAATGGATTAGCTTGTTTCTCTGATATATAATATTTCACAGTTACATCATTTTTCATAGGAGCTAGTACTATTATTAGTCAAGGCAGCACCATCTGAAGAAGAGGAGAATAGCACTAGGTCACACGATGTGTTATACATAACCTGGCTGTTATTACTAATAGTTGAATATATTTGAAAAGTTTAAATAAATTTAACAATTAAAATTAGTTGATTATAAATAAGATGCCATCATCACAAACTTTCAGACTGTAGTAATCATGCAACTGATTTGGTTATTATATATATATATTTAATATTTTGAATATTTAAACAAGTGAATTATTAGTCAATTAAAATTTGAATAAATATTTTTAAATAAAAAATAAATGTTATGAATGAATTAAATTTATTACGTTAAAAACTATGTAATAGAATGTAATATTTTCAATAGTCCTGATAAAAAAATGAGATAAGTATAAATCTATTGCATGCAGAAAAGTTCTAATGAAAATTTTAAAGAGTAAAATTGAAAATATAAAAAAGTTAAATCATAATTTCATTATCAATGTTATTCCAAATGATTTCCTTCTTTTCTTAGAAATAAACTTAATTTATACAATAAAACTATGTGAGATTTATGTATTACAACACGTATTGGTAAATAAGATATTATTGTATGTGGGAAGAATGAACTATGGTTTTAAATAGAGTTTTGTTGTTTTTGATGTCAATAACTGCTATTGAAATTTTATTATGATTTACTTAATTTTATTTATTGCTTGCATTTGATTATGCCTAATATATAAAATAAATGTTCTCAAAGCTTATTATATTATTGCTGTTATTCTCTTTTATTGCAAAGCCTCTTCCTGTAATAGATGCAGTCATATTTGATCGTATTAGTTTTTTGATACATTTACAAATATTTTGGGTCATGTTTCTAATGTAGGTTGCTTATAGCATTTTTTTTATTTTACTAATTGTTATTTCTGGAGATGGCATGTTTGGAGAAAATGCCAGAAGAAATATCAGAGGGAGAAACTCTAGGAGATCTTAATCATCTTGGAGGTGGTAAATCTAATGGTTCCAGAGGCATCTAGAAGGAAAACATGGTGGAGGATTAGAAATTTTAGGTAGTCATTCAATTGATGGACCTGGAAAAAGCACTATATGAAGTAGAATCTTGGTCTAAGAAATGAAAGCCTAAAATTCATAAATATTAGTGGATCTCCAAGAAGTGGACTTGGAGTAATTTTGGATGAAGGATTTGTTGGTCTTAATAATTATGGAGAAACATGCTGTGCTTATATTTTGTGTTGATTGTTGTATAAACTGGCTGAAATAATATACTTATACTTAAGGAAGGATGTCTGAAATTTATTGCAGTGGTAGATTTATGGATCAGCTAATTATCTTACTTAATCTGTCATTTAGGTACTTGAATACCACACCGACTCCTGAGAAATTATTTATATGATTATTTATTTTATTTACCAATATTACAAATTTAAATACCAAAAACACATAACTTTAATCATTAAGGCATAATATTCAAATTTTCTAAAACATGGTAACATTAATTATATCCATCTATTGTATTTTTTTTGTTGTAAAATCTCTATATTAATTTAGTTAATGAGTTTTGAATTAATATACTTTAAAATGTTTCTTATATTAAGAGTCAGATTTTATCCAAGTTATATTATTGTTGATTTCAGAGTAAAGCATGAAAGCTTTCTTTTTTCAGCCAACACATGACGTATAGTATATAAGTTCCAATTACTCATTTAATATCTCAGATAATTAACGCATCTTAATTATCACCATAGGTATTTCCTTGGTATTTATAAATTATTTAACCTCCAGCTTAAACATAATGCCATTGAGATAGATTTTTGACTTCTCTTATATTTAAAAGTTCATTAATTTTATCATATTTTAACCTCCAGCTTAAACATAATGCCATTGAAATAGATTTTTGACTTCTCTTATATATATATTTAAGAGTCATAGCATCGGCCGGGACGCTATGACACTTAAATATATATATATCATCATCATCATCATCATCATCAACCATTATCAATCCACTGCAGGATGAAGGTCTCTCCAAGTTTAATCCATCTTCTCCGATCTTTAGCTTCTCTTCTCCACAACACCCCTGCACATTTTCTTATTTCATCCATCCATCTCACATGTGGTCTCTTTCTGGGTCTTTTACAATCTCTTGGAATCCAGTTTAAAATTTCAATTGTCCATCTATTATCATCTCTTCTAGCAATATGTCCAGCCCAACTCCATTTCAATCTTTTAATTTTTTCAATAAGGTCAGTAACACCTGTTTGTTGTCTTACCCATACATTGCGTTTTCGATCTCTTCTTGTTACTCCCAACATACACCTCTCCATACTTCTTTGAGTGGTCTGAAGTCTCTGTATTGCTCTTCTATTAAGTGTCCAAGTCTCAGATCCATAAGTAAGAACTGGTAAAACACATTTGTTAAAAACCATCCTTTTCAAACACATAGGCATATTTCCTTTTAGTATCAAGTTATTTCTACCAAAAGCACTCCAACCAAGTTTAATTCTATGATTAATTTCCTCCATTATGTTTCCATCTGTATTAATAATCTGACCAAGGTATTTGTAACTGTTAACTTCTTCTAATTCTTCATAATCAATCTTTATTTTTCATATTTTGAGCAAATCGATTAAACATTACTTTAGTCTTTTTAACATTTATCTTTAGTCCTACTTTTCTACTTTCATCTGTTAACTCCTGCAACATTTCCTGCAGCTCTGAAGCATTATTTGCAAAAACAACTACATCATCTGCGAAATCTAAATGACTTAAATACTCTCCATTTACTTTCACTCCTTTAGTTTCCCATTTTAATCCACACAATACTTCTTGCAGCACTGCTGTAAAGAGTTTTGGAGATATGGAGTCACCTTGTCTTACACCTTTCTCAATGTTGATTTTTCCAGTATCATTATGTAATCTAATTGTTGCTGTTGCATTTTTATAAATATTCTTTAAAATATGACAATATCCTGGATCTATACCTTGATGATCCAATGCTTTAATCACTGAAGAAATGTGTATAGAATCAAATGCCTTTTCATAATCTATAAATCCAAAACATAAAGACAACTCATATTCGTTTGTCCTTTCTATGACTTCTCTCAATACCTGGATATGATCTATTGTACTAAAACCACTTTTAAATCCAGCTTGTTCTCTTGGTTGGTGGAAATCCAAAGTTCTCTGTAGACGAGTTGTAATTATCTTGGTAAAAATTTTATATAAAACTGATAAAAGGCTGATAGGTCTGTAATTTCTAATATCTTCTTTATCACCTTTTTTAAATATTAATATTATTACTGCATTCTTCCAATCTTCCGGTACATCTTTATCATTTAGACATTTGGTATATAACTTTGCTAAAATTGTTTCTATTTCTTCACCTGCTTCTTTTAATATATCAATTATAATTCCATCATTTCCTGGAGCCTTTCCTTTCTTCATACACTTAATTGCATGTCTCACTTCTTCATTTAAGATTCTGGGCAATTCGGAAGATGTAATAGATATAGGAGGTACTTGTTCTTTATTACTATATAATTCTTGATAAAAATCTTCTACCAATTTCATGATGTCATCTCTCTTTTTAGTAATAATTCCATCTTTTTTTCTTATTGCAGATATAAATTTCCTACCAATACCAAAATGTTGTTTAACATTTTTGAGACTTTTATTTTCTTCTACAGCTTTCCTTGCTATTTCACAGTTATACTTTCTTATATCATTTTCAACTCTTTTCCGTACCATTTTACAAAATTCGAGATATTCAATTCTTTTTAATACATCATTTTTGTATATCTTCATATTCCTTCTTTTCTTCATAAATTCTCTAGTCTCAGTAGAAATTTTATTAGTCAATTGCTGCTTTTTTCTACCAGCTATGTTTGTTGCAGTTTTTAAAAGTGTATCAGTTATTTTCATATTAATTTCATTCAAATCTGTATCATGTTCAAAATCTCCTAACACTTGAAACCTATTTGTAAGTTCTAATTTAAATTCATTAGAATGTTTCTGAAGATTAGGAATATCAACTGTAAATATTGTTTTTCTTAATAATTTTGTCTCTCTAGTTTTACATTAACACGTAACTTACACCTTACTAATCGATGATCACTTCCTGTGTTAAATTTATTAAGAACATTACAATCTTGAAATATGTATTTTCTGTTAGTCAAAATATAATCCAATTCTGCTGTACCTTCATTTGGATGCTTCCATGTCCATTTCCTTTTAACATTTTTCTCAAAAAATGAATTCATAATATAAAGTTTTTCTTTTTCTGCAAACTCCACAAGTCTATGTCCTCTCTCATTTCTATTACCATAACCAAAATTACCTACAGCAATTTCATCTTTCATTTGTCTACCAATTCTAGCATTAAAGTCTCCCATAACAAATTTTAAAATGTTGTTTACTCTGATCAAAAGCCTTTTGTACATCCATATAAAAATCTTCTACTACTTCATCACTATGAGAACTTGTTGGGGCATAAACCTGAATTATCTGCATTTGGTATCTGCTATTAAGTTGTATAACTAATCTTGCCACTCTGTCCGATACACCATCAATCTCCACAATATTGTTCTTCCACTTTTTATTTATAATGAATCCTACTCCACTTGTATTTCCAATATGTGTGCCTTTATAATAGAGTATATGTCCACTTTTTAAATCAATTGTTTCTTCTCCTTTTCTTCTAACTTCACAAAGTCCAATAATGTCCCATTTAATATAAGACAGTTCTTCTTCTAATTCTTGCAATCTTCCTTCACTTGAAAGTGATCTGCAGTTGTAAGTACCTAAATAAAAGTCGTCATCAAATGGCAGCCTGGGTCCGCAATCAGGGGATTCTTAGCACCCTCCGCCTTCGGCCACCAACCACTGCCTTGGTTGGTGACTTTACAGCCTCCTGGGAATAAGGGCCATGCTTTATTTTTGTCTGTCATAATTGTATATATGTATTGGAAAAATATTTATCATTTACACAAACATTCATTCTGCCTTATCAGGCACTGAGAAGAAAGATCATGGTGTTTCTTGATCTTAAACTCAGAGGTAAAAAGCCAATAAACTCACCACACTGGCTAATGCGTGTTGGTGAGCAGCCCATCCATGTTCGTATACTATATGAATAATCACATAGTAATAACAGCTGCAACGACAAGAACGTATGGAGTGGACATTAGAAATTTGCCCTGCTCGGTTCCTTTAAGGCCTCCAAGAGGAATCAAAGGGTCTCCTTTCAGTTAATAGCAAACTCCTTTCTGCAGCCATATATATATATATATATATATATATATATACACACACACTAAGATAAGATAAGAACAATTCTTCATACTAATACTGTCTACTGTAAGTTTAAGTAACCAGTGATTACCTGGTGCATATAAAAATCCCTATTCTTTTTTTTTTCATATGTCATAGCATCGGCCGGGACGCGAACCCACAACCGTCGCAACCAACTACTTGCTTGCAAGGCGGCTGCGATGACCTCTCGGCTAACAACGCTTGACAAATCCCTATTCTTAATATTTAAACCTCCATTCTTACACTGATTTCTGACTTTTGCTTTTCTCAATGCAATGTTTTTAATACTCTTATGTTATATCAAAACCAAAATAATAGATCACTTTTTCCCAAGCTATGACTTAAAGGCAATCTAAATAATGGACAAAGTTTATTCGTTCAGCATTTAGAATGCTTTTAAATCGTAGCCTGGGGAAGAGTGACTTACTCTCTTTTTTTACATATACATTGAGCTACCGTTTAATTTAAAAAATTGTTATATCAATAAGTTAATCTGAGTCTCACTTTCAGGTAAAATAAGAGATCTACATGAAGCTAATTTAGTTATAGGAGTTATTTCAGAATGATCAATTACTCTATTCTTTAACTTGTTTTTTAAGTGTAGATCGGGGGCAACCCGGGACTGCTGCAAGTGCAAGAGTGTGGCTCTGACCACCAACAAGACATCTAACATTAGTATATGCTAATTGAATAAACAAAATTTAATGTAGATAAAAATTTAAAAAAACTTGCTTTAAAAGTATATTGCTAGTACTTTTAAAGCAAATTTTTGTGCTAAATTTTTTTTATCTACAAGTATGGAAAATTTTGTTTGAATTCAATTAGCAACATGGAATAGACCGTACAATGTTAATAGATTACAAATAATACATTATTTACATACATAGCATTGACATAAAAAATAACAATAAATAGTAAAAAAAATTATAATGTGGTTGGGAGAGTAACCAGGCTCCATATAGCATTAACGATATTTAGAGGGGCAAGTTCCTTATCTCTGGTTTGTTTGTTGTTGTTGTTTTTTTTGAGATTTTATTGAAAAACAGTGATTGTAAATTTCCTCTATATAGGGTTGAACCAAAGATGGCATCTTAAGAACCAAAGTGTATACATAAGGAAAATAGTGATTCTAATTAAAGGGAAAAAGTATTTTTTATACTATCAATAAGAGTAGCACTGGAAGAAATATGAGATTTAGTAATTGACTCAATGATGTTTTTATATATGAGAAAAGCAGGACACTGGATTAGAAAATGGTGTGTTGTTTCTTCAGACTGATGACAAAGAGAGAAATAAGATCACTCTTGGTAAAAGACCTTCTCTGTGATAAAAAATGACTAGTAGGGAGAGCTTCCAAATTAATTTTAATAGCAAAAATGATATTTTGGCTTTAGATACCAGAATTTGAATTTTTTGATTATTTCACCTTTATTATGCAGAAGGATGAGGTTGGTTAATATTATGCACCATGTTGTAAGCCTCCCAAAAGACTATTTTCTTGGAGTGTGAATAAACATTAATATTAATACAAGAAGCTATGTGTTTGATTAAGAATGGAAAAAATTAACTTTAGAGAGTGGAGGTGTATCAGTAGGAATGACTAGAGTAAATTTCATAGTGTTTGAAAAAACAGAAACGAATTTAGAAATAGTATTAAATGATCTCTAAGAATAAAAGGTATGAACTCAGTGGAGAGAAAGACCATTATCTTTGGCATGCTTTTGTAAGGTTCTAATACTGATTGCAACCACTCTTGTTCCAAATTAGGTTTTGAGTAATCAAATTGATCTTTTTCTTGAAAGCATTGCTATAGTTAACAATTGGCATGTAGTAAGTCATCTTTGGAAAAATCAGAATGTTGATGAGAGAGACTTTCACATGGAGTGAAAGGTATACTTTAGATAGATTTAGTTATATTTTCAGCAGTTTGTAATGATAGAGTTCTGATTGGATGTTCTCATAGCAGTCATAGATTTGTAAATGGGAAATCCAAGAAAGTTGACGTGGTACAGTGAATGGAGAAGGAACACTCTTAACAGTTATGATACTTTATGTGGATGATTTATGAAGATTAAAGTGAAGCCTATATTGATTCATATAATTTTCCAGAATAGCAATAAGTGAAGAGAGATAGCAATCAATGAAATATGTATACCAGGCAATTTTCTCTCTGTTTCCAGAAGCAATGTGTTTATATAAGTTATAAAAAACAGTGTACTCAATGGTGAACCTTGCAGAATAGAATTATGGGGTTTGAATCCTGGTGTAATTTTGCCATTAAGAGTTAAAAAATTTCCCTATTCATTAGAAGGTTGGCTAAAATATAGATAATCAGGAAGGGAATATTATGCAATTTTAATAATTCATTAAGAACATCTGTATGGACACAATCAAAATCTGATGAAATATCTAGTTGTACTATTATGGGACCTGCTTTTTTAGTAAATCTTACTTGGTTAATGACAAGTTTAAAAAGGGTGATAGCATCAGAGGTGGAAGCTCCCTTTTTAACAAACTAAAAGTTTGAGATTGCAGGCAGTATAATGGGCTGTATCTTATCTTTAATAATGGATTCAATGATCATACAAGGGAAATTGGTTAGAAAGAAAGTTTAGCATGTTTATAATGACTGTTTCTGTAAAAAACTCATATGCATGAGAAAGTATTTAGGGATCACATGCGGGCCAGGATGAATGTTCTCTGGTAAAGATTTAAGCTTAAGTAAAATATACTTTGTGATACCATGATCCTGATGACTTTCACTGAGCAGAAACAAGTGGTTCTGGGCAGCTGATAGTTTGCAACTTAGATTTAAAGTGGTAGAAAATAGCAGGTAGCATATCAAGACCTGTGCTGAGATGTTTGTCTTCTATTATTGAGGATGGGACTGACTTTTTATTTCTATAAGATAGAGCCCAGTGGATATACCTTTCAATCAGGTATGAAGTTGAGTCAAAAATGTTTTAGTCTTTTTGATAGGAAGATACTCAGTTGAGATATATTGTGCATGTTTATATTGGTGCTTAAAAAAAGATCACTGGAAGTGGCTTTCAAGTTAAAATTAATAGCATCAAAGTCCTTAATTAAAGCTGTGGGTGATTTGTTTTTGTTAGTGTAGTGTCTAATGGCTGATTGGATAATATGATAAACAAAAACGAAGTTATGGTAGGTAGTTGAGAAAGAATGCTTAAAAATAAATATAAATTTCTGAGATTACTGTCTCTGGAGATGTAAATCTCAGTAATGCTCTTATTTTATTGTTGGAGCTAAAAACAGGTTGTATGTGAAAATCAATATCTATTTGTACAGATAATGCCAAATGATCTGAAAAAACTACTGGTTCCAAAGAAGGATTAAGTATAAAATGAAGATTAGATGAATAAGATAAAAGATTAATGAGAGTTGAATGTTTGAAAGTATAGAAAAAGGCATTACTGGGAAAGAATCTTTCACCACTCATCAGTTTGCAATTAATAAAGTGTGGGTATTTAGCCACAGACTCAGTAGAAGGCATTTAAAGTCACCAAACAGGAGAGTAAGAAAAGGATTGGATGATTAGCATATTAATTGATGTATGAGAGTTAGTCTATTATATAAATAAAGATAAATAATATTAATTGTGAAAGCAATATGGTGAAAGATAATGATAATCATGCTTTGATCAAGATATAGAATCTTAAAGGATTCAAATGGTGCCCTATCATGAATTAAAATGTCTACCCCAGCAACTGGAGTATTTGAAGTAGAAAATTGTAAAAACCAAAATGTTACCAGATTCCAATAAGAATAATATCTGACTGTGCATGAAGTTTAGTTTCAGAGAAGAAAGTGATATAAGAGAATTAACAGATCCCATTGTTAATAACAAACAGCCTTTTGAGAGTTTTCATACCCCTCACATTAATACCAGTAATATTTCAGTTGCTTAAACCATATAATTTAAGGGGCAATGGAATAAGCAATTAATTGCACAACTCAACCAAATCTTGGTCGAATAGGCAAGGCACAAGCATCCAATGAGCATGTAGCAAAAAGGCATAAGAACAGGAGCCTGATATACAAACAATACTTCACATAAATCAAAGACAATAGTAACATAACAAGCATAATATATGAGGAGAGATACATAACTAAAACATTTATAAGACATCTTAATAGATAACAACAAAAGCAATGACAAATATATAATAAAGCAAAAACCATGATTTCATTCACTCATGATAGACACTCTTTTATCACCTTCAGCTGCTGCCAGATTAGAAGAACCACTAGAGATCTTCCACATTCAGTTTGCATGCTTATTATTGTCTATTCCACTAAATAATATACCCTCTCTTTTATTGTCAAGGATGCAACTGTTGTCAATGCTTGTCTAGTTCAATGAACATCTGTAGGCATGCTTGTTTTCACAGGAAACTCAGTTTCTATTTTCCTTTTTTTTAAGTGTCCCTGAATGAGATGGTTCATAGAATCAATTTTACTAGGTTCAGAAGAACGATTCTTTATTGTCATTTTTTCTTTTCTTGATTTCCTCCTCGTCTTTTGAATTAATATAAATTCACCAGCAGATGAGACTGCATTTTCCACTGAAGATGCCTGAATCTTTTTAACCTTACTTTCAACCTCAGAGAACAAGGATTTCTGTGTTTAACACCAGCAGCAGTTTTGGAAAATGTTGCTGTAACCACAATGTAAGAATTATCATGATTAGGGCTAGGCAATTGTTTATGAATAAGCTGTTGCAAATCATTGGTACACTGATGAATTATCAACACTTTTATCACACATTGTAGACAAAATCTTGCTGGGCAGTCTTTAACAATATGGGTTATTGCTTTGCAAAAGAAACACTGAAGAGATTCTAAAGGTTCTTATTAATTGTGAAGAATTAGTGGCATGTAGAATAGGGATGTCAGTTGGCAAAATGTCTTTCTTTAATGTAATGTTGAATGTCACTGTGTTGGTTAATAACAGAACACTAACCCTTTTTTCTAGTATGTATTTGAAATTTGAGGTGGTCCTAAATTTGTTAAGAAGAAGTTGAAGATAAATATCATTGA
>JAQFVV010014181.1:0-46760 GCA_028023455.1 Epiperipatus broadwayi
CATAATCTGGGAAATTAATCTGGAGATATGGAAAGAGGAACTATCTCTGAATAGGGATTTATTAAGTATTATCATGTGATTATCTATTGTTTGCTTAAAATTTCACTAGATGGCAGGATTACAGTGGAAGAAATAAATTTACTAATAGGACAATATATGTGGTTTTGTGTTTTGTTTTTAGTGTATCTAATTTTATACATCAGTTTTTAAAAAAACTTTCACTGATTATGAATCTACCTATATGGTCTCACTTGATTTATATATTTATCTTTGATGGATAATATTGCCTGTAAGGATTTGAAATAACATATTGAATAAAATTACATTTTCAATATAAAGCTTTTGAATTATGTTATTTTTACATCCCATATTTTTTAATGTATAATGGCTTTTTTTTTAAAGTATTAATTTATTAAAAAAATTTCTAGCTACTGGAATTTTTTTCTGATATGATTAATATAATGCACACAGACTTAAGAGCATTTTATTGATTCTAAATAGTTTATATTTCCAGACAATTGATTCTGACTTTTAAAAAGAATTTCAAGCGAAGAAATAATAATAGAAAACTATCTAATTTTAATAAAAATAGTTTTATATTTTTTGGGCAATATTTAACAACCCGGCTTTTGAGTGTCCACCACTGGGCTATTCATTTTTAGTGTGTAAATCTAAGTCCTAAGCACAAATGATTGACTGGTGTTTTTTAAAACTTTTACTGACTTATGAGTGCAAGGATTTACATATTAAAAATAAATAGCAAAGTTTTAAAAGTCAATTTCCTTAGATGTAATCAAAAATAATAAAACTAAATAGTTTATGCAACAACCAATCTAAATGACATCAAACCTTGATATTAATAATAGAATTTACTACTTTCTTTCTTTATAGTTGTCACTCATTCCTCAGAAATATTTTCCAAAGTTCAAAATCAAAAAATAGATAATTTAAAATATTTTCAAAATATATAAATACCATAAAAGTTTTACTTTTGATTACTCTGTTGTCTTTATATGCCCTGAAATATAATGCTTATAGCATATATTCACAATCTGAGTTAAAAAGTTTAGCCAGATAATCATGAAAAAATTTTCAAGATCCAATTAGGCTTAGGATTTTGCTTTCAAGTATCTATCTCATGTTCACTTAACAAACCTTTAGATATTGTTTGATGGGTGTATATTTTAGCCATTGTTAGCTAAAGGATTAAAAGATTGAGGATAATCTTAGCTATCATATTAGTATAAATTCACTAACTGTAAAGGCAAAAATGTATATAATATAATCTTCATCAGACATTCTTTTGAACTGGAAGGTGAGTTCACTGCTTACATTTTTACATTGTAATAAATTTAAACTAAAAAATTCTAATTTAAACATTTGAGTTTCAATTAGGATTTTTTTTACTGGTATAATATCAACAATTCAAAGATGTTAATTTTTTTCTTTACCCAACTTTCAAAGTCTTATAGGATTACATGTACTATTGTAGCAGGACAAATTAATCATAAGAAATTATAAAGTGGCAGTTTGAGTTTAGAAATGCAAATTGCAATAATAAGTTCTAATCAATGCTAAGAAATATATAAAAGAGAAAAATAAGAACAATGTATTTCATTGGTTAAAAAAAACCTATTCATAAAATAAATTAAATTGTTTTGAAGCAGATAGAGTGTGGAAGATATGTTTATTAAGTAATCTGAATAAGAAGCAAAGGTTTTTATAAAAGTAAATAAACCATTTGTCTTTCTCTCTCTCTCTCCTTTCCCCTTTTACTTCAATAAATCCCAACAAAAGAGCTATTATAAGTTAATGAGAAAAACTTGTTTAACCTAAGAAGGATTAGCAATTAATAATAATTGATAGTTTCCTGGCAACATCAAAAGCTAAGGTTATTTCTATTTACATGGATATAATCTCTTAATTTCCTTTTCTTTACAAAACTAAAATTTCATTAACAAATATAATTTAACATATATATATTGAATTAAAATATTTTCATGGAATTTTACTTTAATAAATAATATAGAGATTATATTCGTACAAACAGAGATAACTTTTATCTTTTGATGTTGCCAGGTAACTAATTTCTAATTCAATATCCCAAGGCTAAAAAAGATCCTTTCAATAACCTATGCAATAAGACTTTTATTATGGGGTTTTAATGAAGATTAGAATCTTTCTTGATATTCTGCAAATGTTAATTAGTCTTCTCCAGAGAGTTGTATATGCGAATTATATATATATACATATCATAGGCAGCAAATTTGCAAATATAAGTAATCTAAATCTCATTCTCAAACTATTATTTTTTGTTTCTTTTGTCCTCAGAAAATTAGGATTACATATAACTAATCAAATAGTAGGAAAAAATAATTAAAGAAACCTATTACATTATCTTTTGTTTTATTTAATATATATATAAAGCAAGTCATATATAATGTGACATTACTCTTAATAAGCTTGTAGTTACAAAAATGCACACAGATTACGTACCAATAGCTCAAACAAGCTCGTAATTAATAAGTGCGGTATGAGAAAATATTTCAAATCTCTACCCAGAACACTCTCATCTCCAGACCAACTGGTTTCGGGCTTATGGCTCATGTCAGTGGAGAGCTAGAATATTTAAATATACGTTTGAAATAAGTGCTGGTTTTTTGAGTTGATATTTTAGGACTAGTGTCCAAATATTCTAGCTCTCCACTGATGTGAGCCATAAGCTCGAAAACAGTTGGTCTGGAGATGAGAGTGTTCTGGGTAGAGATTTTAAATATTTTCTCATACCGCACTTATTAATTACGAGCTTGTTTGAGCTATTGGTACGTTCTCTATGTGCATATATATATATATATGATGTGATAATACTTTCAACTTAATAAAATTAGATAGAATTAATAAAATTTATAAAAATTTGGAATGAAAATACATGTGTATACTTTGAAAAGAATGATTGTATGTTAAGAGTAAAATAGGTTATGAGTGATCTGGATTAATAACCAGATTAATTTTGTATGTATTTTAATAATTATTTATCTAATAATAAAACACAGACCACTAAACATCACATGATCATCATTTCTTATGCTTGCTCATAACTGTTATTAAAACAGGCAAAACTCTCCATACAGTAGTGCATTATATTCTAAGATCTAGATGCAGTACTCTCAGATCCAAAACTCCTCACTGACGAAGGCCACAAGCCAGAAACTAATCTGAGGATATTGGATGAATAGGCATTAGATAGGGATTTTACGCACAAGCCTTTTGGCATCCTTTGATTACTAATGGCACTACTGTATGAAGAGTTTTGCCTGTTTTAATAAAAAAAAATAGTAAGAAAAAGTATTAGAATGAAAATTATTATGACTAATCAAGTTTTTAATAAGAATAAAAGATTGCATTAGGGCCTATTAAAGTTTATATTTAAAAAATTAAGTTTGTTAAATATTTTTATAACGTAGTTTTAATGGAGTAAAAATACATATAATCAGAAAAAAGAAACGAAATTTTGTAATATCGATTTTAGAAGATGGAAAAAATATCAATAATGATATATTATAGACAGTTAATTAAAAGAGTGTTTATTGAAGAAAGAATAAAGTAGATTAGAAAGTGAATTGGACATTTACTTAGGACTAATTTGATGATTTAGTTGTAATTTATGAGTATCTAGATAAATTATGGATTAAACTAAAAGCTTTAACTAAAAAAAAAAATCTGATAAAAATTTAATTACAACAATAAGCAGAAAAATCAAAATGAAAGTCAGAGATACAATTTATTTTTATTTTATTATAATAGTCACTTTTTTCTCAGATTTCTTTTTATAAAAAGAAATATTTAAAAATAAAATTTCCACAATATTATTCAAAAAAGAAAAGAAATAATGTTAAAATAATTTTCATCAAGACACTTAAAATGGGAACCACATAAAAAATGAAAACTATCTTCATAGTATTAGTCAAATAATATATATAAATATATATAAATTCAGAAATAAATTAGAAGTCCATTGATTATTCAAGTTTACAATATATGGTTCTGAAATAATAAAGTTAATTATTGTCTTAATGCAGACATTAAAAATGTTAATGTACAAATTAAAAACAAAAGTAACAAAGAACTTACAAATTAACCAAGACATTAAAAAACCTTAAATACTGGGAAATGAGATCAAACAATCTCTGAGATTATTTTCAAAAAATAAATCCTCTGGAATCAGGAATTTTTGTAGAAGATTGAAAATGAATAACAAAAGCAATGATTATTATGCCAATATTTTGAAAAAATATTTTTTATTCCAGTATTACTATACAAAATTTTTTGTACGACAATTATATGTAATTAATTTTTTTGGGGGGGGGGAAATTATATAGCACAGATTAATAGACTTAACTTGAAAGTGACCATTATATATACAAGATAATTTCGTGAAACGCTGAGAAACTAAGATAACAGTGAAAATATATACTGAATATGAGTTGTATCAAAATTTCAAAAACATCTATATGTATTATATCAGTTATAAGGTTTTTGATTTAGTTAATAATCATAAATTATGAAAAATTCTTAAACAAATGGATGTACTAAAAACTTCATTGTAGTTATGAGGTATCTCTATTTGATATTAGAAACTAGACTTTAAATATCTAATGGTAAAATGAATTCATTTTACATTGCCAAAAAGAATTAAGCATAGCTGTATTTTATCACCATATCTATTTAACTTACATATATAGAATATGTAATGAGGGAAATCAGATTGAATGAAAACAAATATGGAATAATGGAAGAGGTATTTGTAACTTTAGAGAAGCAAATGACATCATATTTATACCTGATAATACAGAAGACTAAGATTCTTACTGAGTTAAAGATCAGAGCAAATAGATGTAATTATGGCTAAATATATATAAGATTAGAATGTTAGAATCAACAGTTGACTTCAAATTTGATAATGAAGGCACAAAATTAGTTGATAGTACCTATGAACAATGAAGAATCTAGTAACAACAGATTTATTGCAGATCAATATTGGCTAGCCTGAAAAAAATTATTTAGATGTAGAAAAACGTTATTAAAAGTGAAGCTTAGAATTGTACTAATAATAAATTTTTCTATAATTAACTTCAGACATAAAAAAAGAAAGATATAAAAAGTATTAATAATGGCAAAAGTTATTTGAGAACATCATAAAGAATATAAAAAATGAACATGGATATGCTTCATGAAATAAAATCCAAATTCTTGCTTAAAATATAAATTATCATGGCAATTTATTTTAATTTGGTCATATCACAAATAATTTGATCTGCTGCAAAATTTTATAATATTCAGTAAAGTTGTTAGTGCAAAAAAGTGAGTGGTCAATAATGAGATAAATAATTGTTATGAGATAGATAAATATGACTAAAATATTTTAGATAAATATTTTTATAATATTATCAGGAATTGTTCTTAAATTAACACAATTTAATAATTGAAGAAGAAAAAGGAGGAGAAGAAAAAAGAAGTGAAGCAGAAGATGAAAAAGCTGAGAAGATAAAGAAAAAAGAGAAGATATCAAAGAAGAAGAAGGAGGAGGAGAAAAAAGGAGGAGGAGCAACATTTTTTAAAAATTTCTACTATTATATATTAAAGAACATTTGCTTCAAATAAAAACATTCTTTAGAAGTTAAAACTTAATTCAAATTGTTTAATGCGAACACTTTTCAATATTTTCTTCCACATATATTGTTGCTTGTTTTTAATATAAATATTATATGAGATCACATCTGCCATCATATGGACAGTGGAGATCATTCAAGCTAATGTAACAGAGATACTCAAAGTCAGAAAACTTTTTCTGATTGTTTGCATTTTTGCATTATCATTCTGAATGATCTCTAGAACCCAGATGATAGTAAGGATGATACTAATAATAAGCAATTAGATATGTACAGATGGGCAATATATTTACATCATATAAACAGAATTATAAATAGTTGTATTTTTATAATGGACTATATCCATCTTCTAATATGAGTATTGGATATCTTTATAAAAATGTAACTTTATTTAAATATTTCAAATACATTCAAGAATTAGTAATAGCATATCAAACAAGTTAGTAAGTGCAGAATCTCCAGGTTCAAAAGTACTGTCACTGGTTAGACCAGCAACACCTGAAGAAGAGGGGAGAATAATACATCTTGAAACATTGTGCATTTACTAACTTATTTGATATGCTATTACTAAATGTTGAATGTATTTGGAATATTTAATAAAATTAAATTTTTTTAAAGGCATCCAATACTCTATTAGATGTTGGAAACAGTTCAATATAAAAATACAACTAAATTATACTTTCAGAAAAACACAGGGTTAAGATACTTTATTTATATAAACATATTTATTTTAATTAAAAATAATTAAAAATGTAATTGTTACACCATGAGCAACGAATCACTTTATTTAACTTTACTCCAGATTCATCTGTCAAAAACTTTAATAAACAATAGACATTATGTGATAGAGTTATATTTGCATTTCAGGTTCGTTTTTGATTTTTGGGGATTTCATTGTTGAGGATGGGATAGCTTTTTTATATAACCCAGTAAATAATTTGAGATTCAAAAATATTACAATTTTGAACACAATTTTTTTATATACTTGTATATGTCTTACACTAATACCTTATTTTTATATTAGTTATAAGTACTTCTTTATCGTATGGCATCAATGGTATATACAAACAAAACAATTTAACTATAGTAATTATATATATATATATTGTATCGCTGTTGAACAGCATTACATGTTTCCTAAATTTTGAAGAAAAAATTTTAATTTAAAAAAAAAAAAAAAATATTGCATCATATTTTCTTTTAGAATAAAACTTCCTGTAGCAAGAGGAAGGAGAAATGTATAATAGAATTAAAGAAAAGTTAAAACTTTTTTCCTCTCTCTTTTTTTAAAAAAAGAGCTTTTATAAAGTATGCTAAATAAATATGTAAAATTTAGAATAAAATTTTGTTTGTAAAAGAAAACGTTCAAAAAGATAATTAATTAGTTTATAAGATTTCTGATTAATAATAAAATCAAAATCAATAGTTGAATTAATGAAAAAAGTGTAAACTATCTTATCAGGTCGTTTAGATGAATCTGAACAAGGGATTACGATAACTAGAAATGTAAAATTAATTACAAGACATTTCAAGTTACGATTTAAATTAAAAATAACGATAAGAAATTAAAACAATAGGAGAGAAAAAAGTATATAAAGTTGTGCTCTTTATTGTTCTTCAGTCTGGTTTGTGATATACAGTCTGATCTGCAATTTGTGATCAAGTTATTCAAGTCGTCAATTTGTTATTAGTCTGGAGTTCAGGTCTTTCTAAAGAATGTAGGGTGCAGAATATTCGGAAATTGTAAACACAATAGTAAGCCAATCATTACTGCTGAAGTCAACATTAATGGAGAGGCCGCATAAGCCATGGATATGTCCGACAGGGCTTCATGCTCCAAACCTCCACAAGTCAACTATTTTACCTGGAACAAATGATGAAAACTGATGCCAAAACCATAAAATAGATGCTATCGCTATCCTCTCTCTTCCTCCCATCACTGAATCACAGAATGGAAACAATCTAATAAACCATCGATGGAGAACCAAAAAGCCAACTGGTTGGAAAATACACACAAATGAAAACATAAGTAAAGATACTTTACATAAGTAAATACTTTATATTTAAATAAAATGAACTTTAATTAATGAAGGATTATAATAATTTAGCCTGAGTAATTACTTATATGTGTTTTATAAGTAAATTTCAATATTATTGTGTTATATTAAATACGTATGAGTTCAAATAAATATTAATGTTTGCCTTAATTGTTATTTTGTTGATTTCCGCTTTCTGTCTTGTCACTGTGTCACCAGTAATTTAATGAAGAGTTATTTTATGTGCTAAGTAAATATGCTGAACCCTGAGACAGAGTGTGAGCTAGTCATGGGATATTTTGAGCACTGGATTGTGGGTCTGTTGGCCAAAGCATGCTGACTATATAACTCATAATTGGCTGGCACCTGAGGTTGATCCTAAAAACAAAATACTTTGGATGACAAAGGTTTGAATCTAGCAGCCAAGGTGGGCCACAGTCTGCAAATGTGACTGAATTATGCTTTGCATAACTCAGTCTGAATGTGGGTATCGTTGATGGCTCTGCTATCAATGGTATTCTCCCCTCTGCTTGAAGGGCCAGTCCATTTACATAATGTTAAAAATATCAAATTTAAAATTATATTAAATAAGGTCTAAAACCCAATTACACATCTTTTAAAGAGACCCAGTTCAATATATAAGCAATGATAATATGCATAAGAGATTGTCATATGAGCCAACTATGAGTGCTGGCTTATCATGATTCTTGGTGATCATAGATCTTTTTCACATATCTTGGGTCATATATTTATGATTACAACCCTCCACAAGATATTAAAAGTGGATAGAAACCAATTCCTACCTTGTGTGAGAAGGGTGTAGTGAAAAGTACACTACATAAATATTCATTATTGCATAATGTCTAGTCTAATGAATAATTAATAAAAATTATTAATTTATGACTTGCTTTGCTAATTATTAAAATCTCATGCACTAGTAACAGCAATTTATTTTATTGATTCTGGAGCGGTTTGGTACATGTTTAGCATTATAAATACTAAGTACTACAAAGTAAATTATATTTCAACTACAAAGTAATGTGTACTATTTAAATAAATAAATAAAAACATTAGTTATGATTGAGTTTTAATAGTAAATAAATAATAATTCAAATTTAATAGTACTTTTTTCCCTTCACTTATATTGAAAATATATAAATTATGTCATTTTCAAGTATTTTTAACCATTATTTTAGATTATTATATATATAGTAATAATAATAATAAAATAAAATGAATAAAAAATTTTGTACCACAATTTTTTTCGTCTTCCTCTGTCGAACAGTCATCAATACCATCACATATTTGACTTTTGGAGATACAAAATCCATCAGAACAATATTCTAAACCCATAGCCACACATCTAGATTCTGTAACTAAAATAAATAAAATCACATCATAGTTTAAAAATAGTAAATACATCATGATTACAATTCCATTAATTTTCAAACAATGCACCAAGTATTATGTGAACTATATTGAAATAATTATTATGGAAGTTTTTTCCCCATAAGACTCTACATAAAATCAAAATTTTTAAATTTTCAAAATATCACTAAAAAAATTTACAAATGTTGGTTTCAGTCTATAAGTAATAGGAAACATTCTTTGAAATGAACAATTCTAAATTCCCAGCAAAATGTTTGTTCTTTATCAACCATATTGAACAAAATAAGAAATGGATACATTTTTTTTATATTCTAAAAATATTCTAAATCATAATTTATTGTTTAAAACTAAGTCATATATATTAATTTAGACTTCTTTAAAGTCTTCATATCTCCTATACTTCAAAATTTTAATAATTATTTCTCTCCTATTTATAATGAATTTCAAACAGATTCAAAATGGTGGATGCACAATGAGCCCATTGATAGTAACCAAAGATTTCTCCATGCAAATATCAAAATTAATATTGATTAGATTTTAAAACTGAAATAAACATAGGCCTTCTTAAATACTAAACTTGTAAATAATAATGAATTAGCTTTAGAAAGAGTTGAAAACAATTACAAATTAACAATTTAATCATTAATTAATAATAATTATTAATCTACTATATCACAAAACAAATTATTGCTCAAGTGCAATAATATGGTTATTAATAATTTTAATAAGTAGCAAAATTTTCCCCCACAATAGTGCAACCTAATACAAGATCTAGTCATCAGTAAATGCTTGAAAATTGTGGATTACAATATATATTCAATACTTTCTCATCCAATATTCCTAGACTAGTTTCTAGCACTATGGCTTTAATCAGTGAAGAGCCTTAAATCTGGAAGAAGTACACCTGGTTCTTTGGATCTTATTCCATTTCTAGCATCCATCTTTTACCTTTTTACTTAACTATAAAATTATCAGCCCAAACTGAAAACACCCTAATGTTTTTAATCCAAACTAATTTGCCTGCATAATCATTGATAACTGAAATCAGTTCAATGACTATATTTTAACATCTTTGATTTTTTAATAACTATGAATGGCATTAAACCATTAAAACACCCCTTGATTACATTTTCTTTATAGATGCACAATATTCTAATACCTATTGATTATTAGAGTTTGCATTAGGTGGAATTATTAAAGGGATGAATTTTGCTTACTGTTTTAACATTTTGCATAAGCATAAAAATAATCTAATAATGTAATGGTTTAATGATTCAATATCAATTCTAACCAAAAAATATGGTTATTAAAAAAATGAAAGATATCAAAATATATAGTTTCTGATCTGTATGACTATACTGGAAAATTAGCTTGGATAAAAACATTAGTATATTTTTAATTTGGGCTGTTTCTGGAGAAGGGGCACTCTAGATCCAAAATTGCTCTCGGATCCAATGCTCCTCATTGATAAAAGTTATAAGTTAGAAAATAATCTGAGGATATTAAATGGCAAAGTGCTGGGTAGGGATTATGATTCACAATATCATTGCATCTATTGATTATTTGAGCTTGCACTAGATGACATTACTGTGGGACAAAATATTTTGCTACTGTTTCTACCGCTTGTATAAGTATAAAGAAAAAAGGGTGTTTTAATGGCTTAATTTTAATATATTCGTAAATAAATCACGTAATATTTAGAAGTTGTTAATAAAAGAAAGTTAATTATTTTTTTAAAAACATTAAACAAGTCAATAAATCAATTCACCGGTAATCAGTTCTCATCATCTGTAACATCACACTAAAATAATCAACCAATCAGCTCTTCCCAGACAATTGTTTGATGCTTGCAATATCCAGCTTCATCTGGTCTCAAACCCATTAATAGTATTGTACTATAATGTGATAAATCTTTGTGTATTGCACTGCAATTTTATCAGTAATTTCACTGTCAATTAAAAACAAAGGTTTTAAATAATCAAACAATTGTTCTGTAAAATAAATGATTAACTGATTAAGACTTTGTTACTAGTGAATTGATTGCCAGGTTTTGTTTAAAGTTTGTTAAAGATTAATTCAATTATATTTCTATCAATGTAATGACATTCACATTTGATTATACATATTGTAAGTCTCAACTTACAGCATTTGTATTCATCAACTTTGTTGGCACAATGAAAATATCCGTCACAGACCTTAGTACTATTGATGCAAACATTGTCATCTTGGCAAGAAAACAAACCATTTCTTTCACAATCTGTCAAATATATAATAGTATATAGATAGAGAGGTAAATATATAATGCAATAATTTAAATACGTAAGGTAACATTTACATAAAAATACACATTGATTATTGTTTAAGCTATAAACAATTACAAAAGATTTTGAAATGGTTTAGATTTTACGAATAATTCTGCTCCCAGCTGCTTAAGTGAATGCAAACTCCAATTTATTAAATATATAAATAGTTTAACTTTCAACACAGCAGCTTATGTTTTATTCATAAACTTTTTATAAATAAATTTTAAAAGTAAAAAAAAAAAAAAAGATGCCAATCGGTTTTAAATGATAACTTTTAATATATCCAACTACTGCTGCCAATCACACTTCAAACTTGATACTATATATACAAAGAACATTTTAATAGATTTAAACAAGGTTTTTTTAAAAAATGATAAATGCTACAAGAGAAGGCATTCAAATCATATTGGTAAATGCAAGCTATATAGGTCATGTGACATGCAACATGATTTTATTACTATATATATATATCCTCATGGTATGAATATGAATATAGGTACTATCACATCCTTGAATTACCTAGTTTCCTAGGGATTTGTTGTTTTGTTTCCTAGATAATTATTTTATAGGTGAACTAGCAGGAAGTGGAATGTATATAAATATATAGATAAGATATATATGTATATAGTAAAATACATATAGTAGAATATATTGTAACGAGCACAGACGTTTATTAAACATGAAAGTAAATTAAAAAGTTCGCATTTAAAAATTTTCTTTAAGAATTAAAAATTGAAATTAAATATCATCTTAAACTCATATATATTAAATCGCACAGATAATGAAAAATTATTAAAATAAAACTTTATTAAAGAAAAAGTATTAAAACTAAATTTTAAAGAGATTTGGAGATAAAATTATATCTTTAAATATATCTTTGATTTGGAAAACAGGTTAATTAATCAGAAATGGAAATGATAAATTTAATTAGTCAAATGTAAACCAGCCTTGGGCATCTAAATGTAAAAACATCGGTCAGATAGGAAAACAATAGAAACAAATAGCCAATGAAAGAAATCCATCGGGAAATCGGACCTCAGCGAAAGGATCATCACATCGAGGACATAATGCCAAGTCAATCCTTCGAATACGTATAAAAGGAAAATTTGGAAGTGATTGGTAATTGATTATTACGATGTGACTATATGTATTAGTACGGAGTTGGAGGTGAAGGGATTGACAGACACACTGTCAATTCTTTCAGCTGTTAAAGAAAAGAGAAATGAACGATCGTTTCCTACATTGAGGACCAACTGAACTAAAAAACCTCCGAATGAATAAATAAAACAACGGCTAAATGGATACCAATCTTTTGAGGACGGCATGGGAATTCACGTTCATGGCAAGTAACGGATAAAGATGAACTGTTGTAAACCGTAAGAACTTTATAAATAATGAACATTAAATTAAAACTTTCCATATTTAAATGATTGCAATATTATCCTATCTGACCAACATTATTTATTAATTAGTTATAATTTTATTTAATGTAATTATTTTGTAAAATCATTTCCATTTATTTATTTTTTGTTCTTTAAGTTTTATTATGGTTTCTGTTTTCCGTTAAGTTAAATGATATAAATGTTAAACTTAAGTCGGGCGTGAATGGCTGTATAGATTTGTAAAGTTATATTAGGGGAGGGTAATCTTAGGTTATTTGTGTCATTGTTAGATTGGGTCAATGGATTGGATATATTGATGTAGTTAGTAGATGTAGTCGGAGATTCGCTACTGGCAGAATCGTTTATATATACGCCGCACTCACCCGTTTGCCTATGGAAGGAATTATAAGATGGAGAACGCAGTTCCTTTCTATGGAGTTTTTTTTTTTATTGTTCTTCTCGTTAGATAGATGTAATATTCCTATCTGATGAGAGTCAATGTCTTCTCTTAATCTTTTTGGTGCTGCCGTATTCCGAATTACATTGAATACATCGATATATCAGATGGATTGATGCCAGTTTGACTGCGAATTTTAGCCTAAGGTTAAATAGGGATAGAATGTTTATTTTCAAAAGCAAATTTATGTAGTCTATTCATACTCGACCCTAAATAAAAATGCATTAAATTTAAGTTGTTTATAGACGCTTGCATGGATTGGTTATCGGTTAAGTATGTTTTGGGTTTTCATATTTGATCGAAATATATAGACATTCGATAAATAATGATACCTTACGGTGAGTATCTAAAATGTATTTATTCGGATGTCTTTTAAGTCATTGGTGACAATGCAAGTATCTTATGGTGAATACTACTGGGTTACTTATAAATTTCCCTCTGCAATTGCCAGTATCAATGATTTTATATTTTGATCGTTTATGTTTACTTTGGAATGTTTTTAACCGTGTAATCTATGTAACCGATCTATAGCAACATATTAAAACAAGCTTTTATAATCCCATCTGTGCGAACTTAATTAAAATGTAAACTTATAATATAATAGAAATTAAAATGTAAATTAAAATCTAAGGTAAAGTTAAAAATAATGTTAAATGTTAAAATGTAAACTAATACTAAAATAATTTTAAATCTTATATATATATATGCATAAATAAATGTTTGTATGTTAATTACTGGCAGTGGCTTATTTTGTTTCTCTTATATATATATTCTTATATTATTTTTTAAATCTCTGCTATTCCACTGAGCTAGTGACATGGGCTAACGACCGGAATCAAAATTTAAAAAAAAAAAAAAATTTTTTTTTTTGTGACTTACGTATCTGCCTACTTTATAAATTTTTCTAGGTTCAAATGCCTAGATGGCGCCCGTACTGCAGATATGTTAAGTCTACGTAAGTCCGCCTTCTCCGGATTGTTTTAATATATATATATATACAGTTTTTTTGGTGTGTATATATATAATAGTATATTTTTATTGTTTTTTTATATATAATAATAATATATGTAAGATTTTAGTTTTTTAAATTAAGTTTTTGTGAAAGAATTTTTTTTATTTTTTGTATTTTTTATACAATGGTTTTTTTATACAAAGTTTTGTAAATATTTTTTTTTATATACAAAGTTTTTTAAAGATTTTCAGCTTATGAGAATTAGTTTTGTTATCTGATACATAACTGTCTGTAATATTTTAATGTTTAAATTCTGGAAATAGACATTTTGCTGTGCTTTCTGATGAAAACCAGTCTGCTGGTTGAAATATTTAAGCAGTTTTATAGAGAAAAAATTGTGTGCTTTTATATATATAAATTTCGGGTTTCTTATAAGAGCATATCATCTCAATTACATCATATCACAACTATTTATCAGTGCAGAAAATCAGGTCATCTCTCTCACTACATGCAAATATTTCATAAATATAACTGTGATCTTCAGGGAAACTAGAAGTATCAATACCTGAATCTTCGTTCCCATGTTGACATCTCAATACATTTTACTATACAATTAAAACACGATGTAGAAACTGGTATATATATATATATCAATTTAAGGATTTTCACAGATTTATAGAGATAAAAATTGAAATATAAAAAATTTTCTGTGTAATAATAATAATAATAATAATAATAATAATAATAATAATAATAATAATAATAATAATAATAATAATAATAATAATTCAATTCAATTCATTTTATTTACCGTACAAAACTACAGCATAAAGCCAATAACAGTATTGCACCATAACAAATATATAAATACATAAATGAGTTTAAATGACAAATTATTAATATAAGTATGTGCCATATTTTAATAAAAGATAATTAACACATTTAAAAATCTAAAGTAAAATTAAACATCAGCATATAAACAATTATTATTAAGACATTAATAATAACAAGTAAATAAAAGGGATAAATATAAAACACATAACAAAATAATAAATAAAAAAACAATTTAACAAATATATATATAAACAAAACCAAGTTAAACAAATCAAACCTGGCATTTAAATTTAATAACATTACAAAATTGATTATAATCTAAATTGAAGTAATTAATATCACTACAAATCTGATTATATAAAGATGGTAGCCTAAATAAAGGAGAAAATCTAAGAACATTGGAATGACAAGTTTTAATGTAACAAACAGAAGCTGACCGAGTATCATGCACATGAGATCTAATTATAACAGTAGAAATTGTGTTAGATAAAAGAACTATTTTATTAACAAGTTTATAAAAATATTTAAAATCTCTATATTGTCTTCTAGAAGAAAGATGAACAACAATTTTATTTCCCAAAGAAACATATTTAGAAAACTTATTAGAGACTGATTGTAATAAATTACATCCCTGTTTAGAGCTAGGATTTTAAATGACTGAACAATATTCAGTGATGGGAAAAACCAATGATAAAAATAATTTAAATTTTGTATCACTACTGAAATGATAACCAAACCTTAGAATAGTACCTACAATTTTTAAAGCCTTACCAATAATTATTATTATTATTATTATTATTATTATTATTATTATTAGTAGTAGTAGTAGTAGTAGTAGTAGTAGTAGTAGTAGTAGTAGTAGTAGTAGTAGTAGTAGTAGTAGTAGTAGTAGTAGTAGTAGTAGTAGTAGTAGTAGTAGTAGTAGTAGTAGTAGTAGTAGTAGTAGTAGTAGTAGTAGTAGTAGAAGTAGTAGTAGTAGTAGTAGTAGTAGTAGTAGTAGTAGTAGTAATAATAATAATAATTTATTTATTTTTTATTTATTCATTATGAAGCAAACAATAAATGTATAATACAGTGAGATAAATTCCATACAAGAAAAATCTTGTGTGAGGAATTTAAATGTAACAACTAAAAACACTAATAAAATACAAAAAAAAAAAAGTATAAATATAACATAAAATATTTAAATCACACAGATATTGCACTTGGCAATTCAATCACAGTAGTAAATAATTACATCATAACATATAATATAAACAAAAAAAAAATAAAAATAAAATAAAATAAAACTAATGCTTAGCATAATATAACCAGTGTTATAAATGCTTTTTAAAAATCAAATAAGATAGTCTTCATTAAATTCACAGAACAATCTCTTATAAATATATATTAAATAATTTAGGACCATTATAACTAAATTGCTTCCTACTGGATGTTTTAAGAAAATTAGGTAAAGCTAACTAATATTTAGTAGATAAACGAGTATTTATTAAAAAACCCTAATAAAATACAAAAAAAAAAAATAACATAAAATATTAAAATTATACAGATATTACATTTGGAAATTCAATAACAGTAGTAAATAATTACAACATAACATACAGTATAAACAAAAATAAAATAAAATAAACAAAATAAAACTAATGCTTAGCATAATATAACCAGTGCCATAAATGCTTTTTAAAAATCAAATAACTAAGGCTCATTAAATTCACAGAACAATCTCTTATAAACATATTAAATAATTTAGGACCATTATAACTAAATTGCTTCCTACTAGATATTTTAAGAAAATTAGGTAAAGCTAGCTGATATTTAGTAGATAAACGAGTATTTACAACAGAAAATTTAGTATCCAAATGAAGTTTCCTACAATAAATATCAAGAATCACTCTATATTTATACAAATGGAAAACATCTAGTATATTAAAAGTGGCATAAATATCTTTAACAGATGTGGCACGTGATCTACCAAAAATGATACGCATTGTATAATTCTGTAAAACAGACAATGTAGTCATTGCAAAAGTAGAACAGTTCCCCCAAACTGATATATTATAACATAATAAGCTTTGATAAGAAGAAATAATAATAACAACAACAACAACAACAACAATAACAATAACAATAATAATAATAATAATAATAATAATAATCATCATCATCATCACTGTTTGGTAATTAGCAAGACCAGTGAGTAAAGCCTTTTTCATTATTATTTCTCTGTGAATGATTATTATAAAGGTCTTTACTACTTAAAGGATCTTTTATTTATCTCTCTGTTTCTTTCCACTCTCTTTATCTCTCTCACACACATACAAATGTTAACATTCTATTTTTCTCCTATATCCCACAAGATCAGAGATATAAAAAACTCTAAATTAAACTACAAAATTATACATAGTAAATAATACAAAATATAGAAATAATGAGTATTTTGTATTTATTCATAACGACAACAACAAATAAACCAAAAGAAACAAACTAAATTAGAAACATTCCCTTTGCAAATATAAAAGATTATGATAAATTGTGTGTGGTTTAAACTGTTTCAGTTTACAAATTGAATGCATGTCTAACTGAAACTTTAAACTATAGGTTAAACATCGACATTAATTCAACTTTAAATATAAATTACTGTCTATTTTATAATTATCAAGTACTTTCTAAACACTAGCTTAACATGGGTTGCACTATGTGTGAGAAACATGGACATTATTATTATTATCACACATTCTAATGATGTCTGGATGAACAATGAGGCTCTATCTAAGAATATTATGTGATAAATAAATAATTTACATGCATGATACAGTCAATCTGGGATTCAACATATATATAATTTAACTACATCTACAAGTAAATACAATCATGAAATCATCTATAGATTATGGCATTTTCAAGACATTATAGATTATAGTACATTATGCAAAAGAAGAGAATGTAAAATATTTGCTATAAAAACATTCATTGAGATGTTAGCTGTAAAAAGGGTGTACCCAGTAAATAAATACTAAATATAAAAGATATGCAAACCTTTGCATGAACATACAAGAGAAAAAAAAAGAAAACATTTGGCAAACTAGAAATATACAGTGAAAAATACTAATTTTTTTACATAATTAAAACATGAAAATAAGTACCAACTAGCATAAAAATATTTTTAAAAAATCACTTAAGTAAAATAATAAGTGAATGGCCTGGAATTCAAAGATTTGCATGTCTCAAACATGAAACATTTTCTCATACCACACAAGTGATCATATATCATATAGTTTAACACACATCCTGAGGAACCATCCCTCAACTATAATATGATGAAGTTAAAAATAACTAAAATAAATGACTCATCTAGATAGCATCTTAGTTCAGCCAAAGACCATTGATTCAAATACATGGAGTCACTCATATTTATAGCTTAATTCTTGCTATGGTTGATCAAAAGCACTTTTTAGAAAAAAATTTAACTTATTATGGCTAACATAAAAACTTTCACTGACTCGTTTATGTAATAATGGATTCTCGAAAATTTATTTGCTCTCATTGTTTAGCTTGTATTAACTGAATTTTTTTTTATATCTATTTAATTAATTTGAACTGAATTTTTTTATATCTATTTAATTAATTTGAAATTTTACAACTAACTACTTAACATTTTAAATGAATAATATAAAAAAAGGGCATAATTATTCAAAATAAAATAAAATCAAGCACCAAGGCAAAGAGAAATGCAACATTTGCAATTTATAAATTTCAATCCAGTTCCAATAAAAATGACATGATTGCTAAGTTTACACTATACAAAAAAATATATATAATCACACAAATGTTGACCTGCTGCCCTATAACATATATATTCATAAAATACAAGGGATTAATAAAAACATTAACAATAAACAAAGTTATAAGCATAATATAAAATAAATTACAAAGATACTTAGATAAAAGTTATGATTAAATTGATATAAACAAAGTATTTAAATAAATTATGGGCATTTTACCAAGGCGAGAGTCTATAGTGAAAGTTCAAAATGCCTATGATTTATATAAAGAGGTCCAGAATTTAAAACATAGCTATATTAATGAATAATTCACATAGTTTCTCTAGAGATGTTTTTTTATTTAGGAATTCATTTTCAAATATTTTTGTCAGATAGAAATTTTAACTTGTGGCAAATCTTATTCATAGAGTAGGATACTTTGAAAATACGTTATCAGAAACCTATTTTTTGATAAGCTTCTTAATCTACAGAATACTTAATTATTTGTTAACTTAATTCATAATCATGAAGACTTATTATAGCAGAAATGTTTATTAAACATCATATTATTTCTAGGCTCTTAATAAAATCACAAGATTGGACAATACATTTCTTCTTTTTTCTATATTGCTAAGTCAGATATTTCTTTACACAAGAGGTAGATGACTGGTTTTCTTATTAACAATGGCATAGATGCACTTCATGCTGGAACACGGTGTGCATATACCAGGGATGAGTGATTGAAGCAGCTTAGCTCCTCTACTCCATTATTATCTGCATTTTCACTTCTGGTTCTTTTTAAAAAGCTTCCAGTGTTGTCTGATTTGAAGACTTGGCTTAAAGATGAAAACCCCTAAACATGTTTTACTAAGTTTATATATTAAATGTAAACAAAATGTTTTCAAATTATTCTTTAATTAAACTTTGCTAAAAATTTCACCTATGTATTTCATTAAAAATTTGTTCACCAACAATAAATTTTAATCTAGCTATCTAAATCTTTTAATCAATTTTTGTTTTTACTAAGATTTATTATTTTACTAATTGAATCTATTAATTTTTTTGGGACACCTATTGTTTATTTATTGCTCCAATAATTATTCAAGTTTTGTAAAACTTTTACTAGAAAAATAACACACTTAATACCAAAGAAAAATATTTTCCTAACAAAATTAATTTATTTTTTAGTTTAAAATAATCAAAAGAATATTTTTCTTTTAATAAATCACATATAAATATTTTAATTAATGTTTTAATAACTTGGTAAAAAAATCGACTAATTACTTATGTATTTTAAAATAAAATAAAACTTTTTTTTCTAAAGAAAACGTTTTTAAACAGATACAATTTTCTTTATATCTGTGACTTATTGAATATATATAATATTTAGCAATGTAGATTAAAACTAGAATTAAAGTGAATTGAATTTATGTTTGAATGTAGTTTACATGATTCGTTTCATCCCCTCATGCATACAATAAATAGTTTTAGTTAAAATTTATATAAAAATGAAGCAAATATACATAGGAATATATATATAATGTACCGAAGTACATTGTTATTGAATGGTAGTATTATTTAATAATAATAATATCTCATAAATTTCATCTTTTAAAAATAAAGTGAGAATAAAAGTTAAAAGTTGAAAGAAAAAATTAAAAATTAAAGAGTAGGGTAGGGGGGTCTTTGTTAAAGAAAAATAAATAATAAATGCTGTTAAAGAGGGTAATATTTTTCTTATTTTTTAAAAAAGAAAAAAAATCGATCTTATAAAATAAAATGATTTAATATTATTTTGATTAGTTTGTAATAAAAAAAAAATAATAAAGAAAATTTCGTTTTGTTTTATAATAGAACAATTAAATGTGTGTGTGTAAAAGTTTTGAAGAAAAAATAGAATAGAAGCCCATTCAGAGCGAAGTAAAAGACAGTAATTTTACAAGACAATAGACGCTGGAGATAACAAACATTTTCCATTGTTAAGACGTTTTTAAAAACTTTCAACATTCCATTTATTTCTGATATCTTAAAAACATGTAAAAATATTTTCTTGAAAGTCACAGATAAAACAATTATATAAATTGTTATGTCTACTAAAACGATGCAGTGTTAAATTTACCATATTGTACAATCAGCTAAAGCTTCACTGCAAATAACATCAGCAGATAGTTCGGAGGGTAAATCATGGTCGAGTAAAGCAATAAAGTACCGGAGTGTTGATTCTGAAAAATCCACGAAAGTTGTATAATATCATGGAGTCAAGGAAGGTTTGCTTGAAGTTAACGCTAACCGGTCATTGATAACTTTTAGAGAAACTACATTGTGCTGTGTATATCATTTCGAATTTCCAAATCCTAGGTAACTTTTGATTTTAGTATTCTCTTATTCTGGATTTCCTTTTAAATAATAAAAAATAAACTGTGATAAATAAAACTTTAAACTTTACAAAATAATACTTAAGAAATATAAACGATATCGGCTTCTGTATTTAATTATATTTAAAGACATTGTGTGCACGTATGTGTGTATTTGAATCTAATATGTCATGCATATTTTATTTAATATAATGTATTAAAATATTTATTTAAAATGAAAAGAGTAATGTAATGTATTAAAATATTTATTTAAAATGAAAAGAGTATGTGTGTTTAACTTATAAAGCAAAATGATTGTATTTTTTTTTTAAGAAAAGGAAATATTTAAACTGTCGTTTAATTATTTACGTTTATATTTTGAATACACACATTTATGATGAACAATATTTTAATAAGATGGGAATGGGGACATTTAGTTATTAATAATAAATATTTAAATTAAAATTAAAAGAATAGGGAAACTATATTTTTTAAAAGTAAGGATTTGTTGTTTAAAGACGTTAATGTTTTCTCGTTCATTAAATTATCATTATTATTGAGATAAGATTATTAGAGAGGATGGAGTTTTATTTTTCTTAAAAGGTAGCTACAAACCCATGAGCTAGTTGGAGGCTCAGGAACTGGATTTAGTGCTGATCAGATAAACATGTTCATTACGAATGTAATTAACTGGCGCCTAAAGGATTTACCTTAAAATAAATAAAGTGTTTTACTTGGTTAGTATTTGTCCAGTAGTCAAGTGTTTATGTTATTGGTAGTTTGCTGCCAATGATATTTTGCACTCTACCTGAGGACCAAGCACTTTTAAAGATTGAATAGTAAGGAAGGTAGGGAATTTAGATTACTATTCGTCATGATAGTTGGATGTAAAGAAGGTGGGCAGTTCATATATATATATATGTATCTTCAGTATAAAATAAATAATAATAAATACAGTTAAAATAATATGTTTAATGATCTGCTAAGTCAATTTTCAACATGAAGTGTCTGAATCAAAGCATAACTGAGAAATAATGGGCAGAGAGTGACAGTATTTCTGCTTAAGAAAAGTTGAACTAGGGTTTTTTAGGAGATTTGCATAATTGCATGCATAATAGGTTGTTTATTAAATGCCATCTATGTTCCAGAATTGAACACCCAATGTTTGTTGAGGGGAACACTATTAGCTTATATGTTTATGTGTAAAATTAATTATATGCCAAACCTCTTTGATTTTACATTTTCCATGATTACTTTTGAAGCAAACAATTTTGGCAGAAGCAGGTTTAAAAGCATGACTGGTAGTTTTTTCATGTGTAAACACTGAGCTATATGATGGATTTGTTTTATCGCTGTTATATGGATGTGTGGTAGGATATACTGGATTTTAAGTCGGCATGAGTCTCCCTAAAGTATTTGCTATTGAAGGAGGGGCATAGTATGGAACAAACTAGTTGAGCTTTATCAACCCTGTTAAGTTTGTCCTTAGAATTATTGATGAGTGTATTGAGGGAAAAAGGGCATCAAAAACCAACACATTGTCTTTAGGAAGGATGGAGGTTAATTTTGTGAGGAGGTTAGTAATAAAAAGCATATTGATCCAGGGTTTCAAATCAGGGTGTTTGACATATTTATATCTGTTATAAAATATGCTAATTTTATTGTCAAATATGGGTGAGAGGTCTTGCTTGTAACATTCAGATTGTCTTTGGCATCAGCCATAAGTTTGCACAGTTTAAAGTTTCTAAGCAAGAAAGCTTTGAAACCTGACCTTGTATTGGAAAGGGATTCATGAGTGCAGATGTAAGTAGTCTCTAATGTTGATGGGCTTGACAACCACTGAATAGTCATGAGTTTGTCTGATAAGTCAAGGTATTTAAAACACTATTGGCAGTCTTTATCCTATGTGTCCATTTGATCTCTGGAAACAGTTTAAGATTGTCAAACATCTCAAAAATCAAATGAAGAGGGGCACAAACAAAAATTCTGTCAACATTTCTGTATAAATAATGCCAATGTGTACAGTCAAGAACAGTTAGATTACATACTTTTGATAAAGGAATGTCCAGACTATATTTAATTACATTGATAGAAAACCCCATAGGACAATTGATATTTCATCCTCAAATAAAGCATGTAGGTCACCATTAATCCACCATAATGCATCAGTAATGAATTGAGCTATTTTTTGCTAATTTTACTAAGTTTGAGCAGTTCTTGGAAAATGTTGATAAACCATATTCTATTGATTGAGCTGTAAAGCTGAGTGACATCAAACAAAGCCATGCTATAGTTACTCTGAATCTCAAATTTTTTAATAATGTTTATAAAATCAAATGAAAATTTTATTTTTAGGGTCCTGAAATGGAAATTCATATTGAATCCATTCTGTGACAAGCTTCGTGGCTGAATTGTAATAGTCACCTCCACAGTTGATCATAAGTCTTATTGGGTGTTGCTGCTTATGGAGTTTTATGTTGGCAAATATCCAAGGTGTAATAGCTGTGGAGGGATAAATATGTAAGTAGTCAAGGTAAATGAATGCTTTATTATTGTGTTTCCTTAAAATGCTGGAGATAAATTTATATTATGTGCTTGACAAACTTTGCAGTCATGACAAAACTCAACTAGTTTATTTCATAATCTGCCTCTCTTGCAATAGCAAGCACTTCTGAGAGACATGCCAATTTAAAATCTAGAATATCACAGCATGCTTATCTATATAAAAGAGTAAAAGCAAATCCATCATATAGCTCAGTGTTTGCATGACATGAGAAAACCACCAGTCACACTTTTAAACCTGATTCTGCCAAGATTGTTTGCTGTGAAAGTAATCTTAGAAAATGTAAAATCAAAGAGACTTGGCATATAATTAATTCCATAAATATGTAAGTAGTCAAAGTAAATGAATGCTTTATTGTTGTGTTTCCTTAAAATGCTGGAGATAAATTTATATTATGTGCTTGACAAACTTTGCAGTCATGACAAAGCTCAACTAGTTTATTTCATAATCTGCCTCTCTTGCAATAGCAAGCACTTCTGAGAGACATGCCAATTTAAAATCTAGAATATCACAGCATGCTTATCTATATAAAAGAGTAAAAACAAATCCATCATATAGCTCAGTGTTTGCATGACATGAGAAAACCACCAGTCATACTTTTAAACCTGTTTCTGCCAAGATTGTTTGCCTTGAAAGTAATCATAGAAAATGTAAAATCAAAGAGACGTGGCATATAATTAATTCCATACACACAATAAACATACAAGCCAATATTGTTCCTTTCAACATAGGTGGCACTTTATAATCCATATATTAGACAACCAATTATGCACAAATCCCCCCTAGTTCAACTTTTTATAATCAAAAACATTGTCATTCTCTGCCAATTATCTCTCAGTTATGCATTGATAGACACTCCATGTCAAAAGTTGACTTAGCAGATCATTAAACATATTATTTCAGTCATATTTATTATTATTTATTCATCTTTTATATATTTTATATGGTTTCAACCTGAATGTGTGGAGTAATTTATTTAAATCAACTTAATTAGAAAAAAACTTAACCTAGAACAGCTTCTCCAGGCCAAGAGTTAAAGTAAACTGACATACTGATGCATCCAAAATCCTCCTTTTTTGATGCATCAGTCTATCAGTTTACTTTCATTCTTGGCCTGGTGCAGTTGTTCTAGGTTAAGTACTTTCTAATTAAGTTGATTTAAATGAATTACTCCACATATTCAATATTTCCATCTAAACATATAAACCAACTAAAGGAAATATGTAAAAAAAAAAATACAATTACTTGGCATATGCGTCTATTTTAATATTTCAATCAGGTAAACATATCAAATAATTATATTTTGTTATATATTTATGTATTCAAGATTTTTTGTTTTATCAGTGAATCTTTCACTTAGTTCTACCATATCATAATCATCCACCAGAAAATATACATTTTACTATATACACATAAAAATGAGTGGGTTTTTTGGCAATGGTAAAAATAAGACAACCTTTTATTTCAAGAATTTCTATAAACTCTTTTAAAAGTTAAAAAAAGAACCTATATAACACTTTAAAGCATAGTTAATTCTCAATATGCACATTTTTAATAACCACAGTTTTACTAAGAGTTTAAAAAAACATTTAAATGAGAATAGTATTTTAAAAACATTTGTACTACATAAAGTTACCTAGAAAAGAGGAGAGGAAGTCACTTTGTTTTAACTAACTTTATTTTGTCCTTTTAAAAATAAGGAGAGGACAGATCTTTTTCATTGATGAAAAAAGTCTTTATTGAAGTTGGAAAATCAGTTTGTTGGTGGGTTTGTTTGTAAACTTTTGAACTTTTTTTAAGTTAGAATAAAATGTTAAAATTAAGGTTTTATGGATGTAAATTTTATGAATTATTTATTTATATAGCATTAGGATTTAATCTGTAATGATTATTAGGGATCATCCACTAGAAATGTATTGTAAACTAATAAACACTTTTAATGATTACTCTCATTTTCAAACACAAAATAAAGTCTTTTGAAAAGATAGAATGAATCCACTCTACCTTTTTAACCTAAATGTATATGTATGAGCAAATCTTAAGCATTTGGAAATGAGAATGTGAAGATATTAATTAAACACTTTTAATTCCATTTGCTATGTTTTTAATTATTGATGTCTGTGAATTTTTTACAAATTTACAGTACTATTAGTATTAGATGTAAAGTTAAACATATAGTGGGTTATTTATTTATATAGAGCTATGGTTTAATCTGTAACAATCATAAGGGATCATCCACTACATATGTAGCTGTAAATTAACAAACACTTTTAAAGAATACTATCCTTTCCAAACACAAGATAAAGTCTTTTGAAAAGTTGAAATGAATCCATTCTATCTTTTACATCTAAACATATAAGTATAGGCAAATATTAAGCATTTGAAAATGAGAGTGGATTCATTCTATCTTTTTAAATGACTTTATCTTGTGCTTGAAAAGGAGAATATTCTTTAAAAGTGTTTATTAGTTTATAGCACATGTGTAGTGGGTGATCCCTAATGCTTGTTACAGATTAGAACATAGCACTATATTAATAAATAATTCATTATATGTTTAATATTACATCTAATACTGACAGAATCATAAGTTATAAAAATTTTGCAAATGTCAATAATTAAAAACATAGCAAATGGAATTAAAAGTGATTAATTAATATCTTCATGCTCTCATTTCCAAATACTTAAGATTTGCCTATATATATATATATATATATATTGTGATGACCACGTAAAGTCGTCGACACACATATATATTTATTAATAAAATTAGAAAGTAATAAAGGTGAAATAAATTAGCTAATAAATTTTTTTAAAGAAAAAGGAAGGAAAAGAAAAATTGAAATTCTAATGTCAAAATTACTGTGTATTTTGTAATAGTAAGAGAAGGGGAGGGGGCTGCATAAATAAAGAAATGCATCTCTTTCTCTCTTGTAAGTCAAATGCTAGAAAGTTATTTTGTTTATTGTGGGAGAAGGGAAAAGGAAGCATAAAGAAATGCGTGTCTTCTCTCTCATTAAAAAATAAATACATATATATATTATAACAAATTAAAATAAATGTAAAACGTAAATGTGAAAAAAATGAATGAATTGTAAACTTTAAATAAAATAAATGTAATATGTGATATATAAAAGAAACAATATGGCCGTAGGTGTGAAAGTCTGTGGGACAAATTAAATTCCACGGACAAAGAAATGTTATCAACGGAAGATCTTTGCCTGATCTGTTAAATTAATTGGGACTTACATTCTGGCCACTAATTAAATAAAGAAACATAATGATAAGAATTGGTTGGAAATCTAGTCTTAATTAAAAAATTTTAAAAACAATGAACAAAAGAATGAGATTAAGAAAATTACAATTTTTGTCTAGATTGCTAGTAGAGACTTTAGAGAAGCAACAGCTAAAAGAAAATGGGAGAAGTGCGTGGCTAGTGGCGTTAAAGGGACGTAGGTTCGGATTCAAGCCGTCTCATCACTGACTCACAATGTAAGATCTTTGCCTGACCTGCTAGAGGGACCGCCGCTTCTGTAGCTGTCGATGAAACTCAACCTAAAGAATCAACCAGCAAACTGGATGAAAATAACCCCACAAACGGAGGAAGTTAATGGAGAACCTAAGGAATCAACAAGCAAAAACTGGAATGAAAATAACCCCACAATCTGAGAAAGTTAATCAAGAGCGCTCAGAAGAAATACCCATGGGATAATTACAACAAAGCCTAGGTAAAAGCATGCATGCATTTTCATTTGTCTACTATTTATAACTAAATATAAAATGAATGATTTGAGAAAAATAGAACTCTATCAACAGGACTTTAAGACCTTTTATATCTGATCTACTTTCATATATTTATTATAGCCATGTATTTTATAAGTGTGTGTTTATTATTATTTTTATAATGTAATTTTTTATATAAAGTGTGAATATTATTATTAAACATATTTGTCATTAAATTTTGTATCCTTGCTTTATTCTCCTATCACCAAGCTACGCCAGGGGGGAAACTGTAAGTAGTGATTAAAGGGGCATACTGATTTGTTTAAGATATTCATGTGCTTCTTGTTCGTGCGGAATCCCAATTCTAAAAAATAAATAGCAAGCGCTGGACATTCGCTAAGTTTCTTTGAAATAGTTTGCTCTGTTCAGCAGCCAAGAGTTTTGGCTGGGAAAAATAATGCCAAGATAATATGTACATATTGCCTTGGGGTTCAGTCAAGGGTATAGATATGTAGTTAAATTTTGTATCTGTATTAGCTCTCTGCTTGTATTGTAACGGCGTTGGTTAAAATAATGAATAAGATAATAAAGAATCTAAGTTGAAAACAATAAATGGATAAAGAATCAAAGTCGGAGAAAGAATTAAGGTATAATAAATTAAGTATAATGTAGAATAAAATAATCGAAATAAATATAGTTAAAAGTACAAATAATTACTCAACCGTACGAATAACCATTTTCCGTTATAATATATATATATATAGGTTAAAAAGGTAGCATGAATTCATTCTGTCTTTTATCTTATGTTTGGAAAAGATAGTAATCTTTAAAAGTGTTTACTCATTTACAGTGCATGTGTAGTGAGTCATCTCTAATGATTGTTACAGATTTAAATTTAATAGATTGCTTGAAATTTGATATATAACTAATTAATACCAACCTAATCTATTTGGGATACTAATCTTTTTAGTAGGTCACCTAATTTCTTAGATATGAAACAGAGAGTGGAAAAATATTAAATATTTTGTGATTTCAAATTAAAAATTCTTCTTGGAACTTTCATTTGTTTTAAATAAAATGCAAAAGAAGATGGTATAGAGATTTTTTTTCAATTTAATAGCATTTTAAAGTCAAGATTTAATAAAACTAAGTTCAATATAATTTGTTCATATAAATTTTTTAAAATCTTTATGAAAGTGATAGAACACATTAATATATTAAATAAGTGACTTAGTTTCTTAGATATAGAAGAGGTGGAGAAACTTCATTGTTTTAAATAATACACATAATTTTCTTGGTTGCAGTTTTAAGATTCATTTAAATAATAAGAAAGTTTGTTTGATATAGTCTTCTTAAGCTTTTTTTTTAAAAAAAATTAAATAAAAAAAAATGTCAACCAATTTTAAATAGAAGTTAGTTACTGATTTATTATACATATATAATTAATTAAAATTATCCCAAATCCAAAACTCAACCAGACTAGCCAAGAAAATAAAATAAAAAAAAACACAACCAATGGTTTCATTGCTACAAGCAGACTTATCAAGTGTAAAGAACTACAAAATAACACCATATTTATATTAAACATTACCCATAATTCCATTATTTCACATCTATCCTTAATATTAAAAGAACTTTTAAATAAGTTAATTGCTTCAGAATAATACATTTTCAATGATTCTTTAATTCCTCTTTATTTCATTTCTCTCAAAAAAGACAACCTTAGATTCATCAAAATTAATAGTGTGACCTAATGTTTATATATAATTAAGTACACATACTATATATGATATTTGCATAATGAGTATACTTATTAATTTATTGCAGAAATATCACACACTATAAGTGTAAAATTGATTTAAAGTAAAATTATTAAGTGAAATTAATTTAAAATATAGTTTGGTAAGCTTTTTTTTTTAAAAATAAAAATTTCCAATCAAAAGCAAAAATATCAAATGCTTTTCCACTTAAAAAGAATATTTCATATTTTTAATCACTTATATTTACACATATTATTATGTATACATGCTAAATATGATATATACATAAGAAGTATACATTTTAACTTATAGCAGAAATATCTAGTAATATATATCAACTATAAGTATGCAATCCATTTAAAGTACAATATAGTTTTACATTTTTACTTAGTGAGTCAATACTAAATAATTAAAAATAATAGGGTTTTTTTTTTTAATATTAAATGCTTTTATTTACTGTGCATTAAACAGAAAGAAAATAATTGTTTCTTCAATCACAACTGGGGTTTCTAAATTTAACTTGAAATAAAAACATGAGGAAGGGGGTCTAGAAATTAATTAAGACAAGCTTTATTTTTATAACAATAGATTGTCTTAATTAATTTCTGAACTCTCCATGCTTTTATTTCAAATTAAGTCTAAAAATTCCAATTGTAGTTGAAGAAACATTTTTTTGCTTTTTAGTGCATGGTAAATAAAAGCATTTAATATAAAAAATGATTATCAAAATAATTAATAATTATAGTATTACCACATATAGTTTATCATTTTTTTATTATTGTTTTTGTTGTTGATGATATCTTGATATATATATAATTGAAAAGTAAACTGCACCATCAGTGTGCGTAAATAGTGGAAATGTCTGTCTTATATATGCTATATGCATGTGTTGATATATATATATATATATTGTACATATACATACAGTATTCAATTATTAAAAAAAAAAAAAAAAAATTTTTTTTATTCTTTTAAATATACAGAGATTTATATGTATAGTTCTATTATTATGAATAAGCAGTTCTTTTTATGATTTATTATATAATATTTTATTAAATAATATGTGTTAAATTTATTTAACTTTCATTTTGTTAAAATAGAATAAATCAGAAAGGTGTAAAATAAAATTGTAAGATTAGGAGATAAAAAATTGTACACGTGTGAAACAATGAATAGATCGGTACAAACACAAAGATGCTTTTACACTTATTTCTGATGGCTATGGATTCCAGCTTTGTTGTTATCTGTATCTTAAAATTATTTTTACAAAAGAGGTGCTTTGATGTAGATGATAGCGATCAATTATAAGTCGTCATTGATTGTGACCGTCAAACTTGTGAAGCTTTGATTTTTTTTTAAGATAAAGATTTCCAGATGTTTTTCGCGATATAAACAATTAAAACAATTTTTTTAGGCAGTTAATGATTAATTTTTTAAAGAGATGATCAGTCAGTAATAAATTTCTTTAGAGAGATGATCAGTTAAATTATTATTATTATTTTGAGACTCAACTCAGTCGGTCCTTCCTTGTGATAATTCTTAAGCAGAAATGTAAGCTCGAATTTTTTTTTTTTTTTAAAAAAAAGAGAGTGAACGCTTTAATTCTTTTTTTCTCACTCTTTGAAAGTTGAAAAAGAAAAGAGCAAATGAAATGTGCATTTATATAAAGCAATTTTCAAGCAATATTAAATAATAGAAGAGGAAAATGGAACAAGATTGAATTTATTATAAGTTAGTAATAATTATAAAAATGATATTAACATATTTGGTTATGCATAAGAATATGCCTTTGCATTGCTAAACCATTTTTTTTCTGCTTCCTGATTAATACAGAAAGAGTCAAAACCGCTGATCTATCTATGAAATCATGTATCCAGTAATAACCAACAAAATGATAAATTTTGAAGCCAACCACACAAGCTATATGGAATGCTTTGTTCATAGTTCCTGTCTTATTAAAAGCTCATTGCCTTTCAACCAATGGAGAAGGGGAAATAGGAGGAAGAGAAAATCCATAACAGCCATGTAGAACCAAGTTTGAAGCCATAAATCAAATTTTTGTTGATTTACCTCAATCATCTAAAGTGTCAACAGCAATTATTTTTTTAAAGAAGAGAAACAAGCAAATCCACCGGTACCTACTTATTCAAAGTACTTATAATAATTTTTTTTCTAAATGGTAGAAGGAAGCCAATCAACAGTGAATAATAATGGACTTAAAAAAAAGAAACAAGCAAAGTCAATTGATTCAGCATTATCTTAAAAGTATCTGCAATAACTTTTTTTGTTGTTGTTGTTGTTGTTGTTGAGCAAAGAAAAGCAGTCTAAAATTCAAATTCAGGACATTAATAAGAAGTAAAAAGTAGACGGGTAAATATGAACTTTCTTTAACCGATTTTATTCTTTTGCTTATTAAAAGTAAACCTTAATTTACTGGTCAAAGCAATTTTCTTTTTTGATACAGAAACATTAAAGACTTGTTTATCTATAGTTATTTGCAATATCTCACAACATAGCACAAACATAGTTTAAATCTTTAAACTTAAATTTTTCATTATTTTTTTTATATATTGTAAGGTTGAAATGTTTTTTTTTAATTGTTCTTCAGATGTTAATGATAATGAGCAACCTATAGATATATGCATTTATAATGTTTTTTATTTTTATTTTATCTTGTTGCATATTAAAAATTGATATATGTATTTTATTTTCTTTCGCTATAAGGTTGCAAAAGAAAAAGATATTTTTATATATGTGATTTTTGGGTATACATTTTAAACATATATGTTAACATTACCGAATGCGTGAATGTGTAACTGTTCATCCAAACACATCAAAGAATAGGTTATATATGATTAGTTTAAAATAGTAAATTAAAAAGTAGGGCATTACATTTGAATGGAAATGAAATAACACATACAAATTTCACCTGAAATTTATTTTATGATATGATGAGTAAGAAAAGTCTTAAATAAGCATTTATAGAATATGTATTTTTTTTTTCTCTAATATTGATTTAGGTCAGCTTATTTTGAGATATCAAAAAGTGACAAACCTATATATTAAGTTTATTTGCTTATACTTATATAATTTTTTTTTTATTAATTTTATATAAATTTTTATATTAATAAACCATTTATTTTATTGTCGATTTGACTTTAAAGAAGGAAAGAAAGAGTAGTAGTGTTAATAAAATGTAATTGTATATCTTAATTGGTTTCCGAGTAATTATTAAGAATATTGTGTTTTTTTTTTTTTTTTTTGTCTTAATTCTATCATTTTAAATCAGCATCATTGCTCGCAGTTATTAAGTATTACCATTCGTATATATTGAGCAATCACTTGCAAATATTAAGCGTCCGCAAAATAATAGGTAAATTAGAATGTTGATATTTGGGTATTTAAGGATTATGCTTGAGAATAAATTAAATTTTGATAATTATAGTTCAACATAGAAAGCTAAAATTGTGTTGTGTCCATGAATTTAGATCATCCTCATCAAAGATGGATATCATGTTATTAGTTAGAAAATGTTTCAAATAATACTATATAAAAGTTATGATCGTCATCAATCATCATTAATAAATTATAGTCATTAAACTTAATGTTTAGCGTAATGAATATATTTTAGTAAATAGGGGTTTATAGAAAATTGAATATTATGCGAAGATATTCATGATGATCAATCATCACCATTAGTATTATTAAATCCCAGTATGAAATATGATAATTTTAATAGAAGCCTATAAGTTTATAAAGATGAATTTATTGTTGTGAGTTTATTGATAAGCCATGGCTGGTATCATCATCACTATTATAATCATTATTATGACATTACTATTATTATCATTATTATGATATTATTATCATCATCATCATTATTGTTTATCGTGATAAATAATTTAGTTAAATGGCTATCAATATCAATAATGGTCTTCACATGCTTGTTTGGAAGCCATTAATAGGATTATACATGTCTGTTCATCAATATACGCTAATGAGCTAGTAATATCTATAAGAATCTTTGATCTATAGTATAAACTTTGGTAATATTGGGATCTTGTAATTTTATCAATATAGATAAATGTAAGAATGTCATTTTGTTCAATAGTCATCCAAGTCATGTGTAATAAATATGTACTGAATGAGTTTGAACTCAAGTACACTATAAATAGATATTTATCTAGATTGAAAACAATCTAGTGGCGCTCATGGGAAAACACATGTACTTAGCTAAACTGAATAAAGAGTGATATCATCCCTTTCCCACTTCATAATATTAGTTTTATAAAATATATTTTTTTATAAGTTGTCATGAATAACACCAGTGTGTGCATATGGTCTTATATATTTGGAAAGAAGGATAGAAGGATTCTTTGTTAGAAGAATCTAGTATTGGAGATAAGCATAAAGCCCTCCAGGAATCTCACAGTGGGTACTTTTATTCAGTTGCTATGTTTAATATTATTTTTATTAGATGACAATGTCCAGTATGTTTTACTGTTTAAATGACTGCCCCAATATATAAATAAATACCAAGAATCTTTAATGCTGATATTTTCTTTGTCTATGCTATGATGAATTGAAATAGCTACAAATTATAATTACAAATACATATCTTTTATATTAATTTAATAATTACAAATACATATTGATATTAACTGATAAATAATTGTTACAAATGGCAATTGATTTATTTAAATTGTTACAATATATATATGGTTTGGAACTGTCTATAAATTTCAACAACCATAATAAGGTTTGGAACTAAATATAATGTATATAGAAGAGAGGTCTTTACTGTATTACAAAAATAGATAAATGTTTGTATAACATAAATAAAATAAATTTTCTTAGTGTTTAAATTAACAAAATCTTTTGTTAGATTTTCAATTCAGTCACAATGAACTCTTAGAGAACTTTTAATTACATTTAGTTCTAAAGAACTATCTTCTGCTGTTGTTTTATGAAAATTGTTAATCTTTTAAACACTTGTTAAATTTAAAGAGACATCTAAAAATTTTTATAATATTTAAATATTTCAATGTGCAGAATAAAAATAAAATATTAATTTAAGCAATATTATAAAATAATTCTAGTTCTTAATTAATTCCATTTCATTGATATCGCGAGGTTTCATTTTACAAAATTATATTCTGATCCATGCAGTTTTTTAAAGTGATTTTTGAGGCATATATTTGTATGCTGATTTGAATATTAAAATCATAATGTATACTGCGATTTATTTAAATCTCTCCAAACATTGTTTCTCAATTGCAATTACAGAAAATAATTTATATATTTTATAATCACAAAGACTTTTTAAAAAAATCTCTTAAATATTGCTATTATGTCATTATGAAGTTCATGTTTCTTTGCCATTTTTTTTGCATATGCATGCTTCTCCATTTTTGTTTTTGAATATTCAAAGATATTTTTTTATAAGTATCGTGAGGGATTCCTTTAAGCCTTTTATTAAACCCATTTAAAAACTTGGACCAATTTATTCTTAGCAACAAGTTATTCTTTCTATATAGCTGCAGCCAACAAATTTACATTTAATTTATTTTTAATGAAAAATTGTTCCTCACAAATCATTCTTAAATCACAAGTGAGGTACAATTTTTAATTAAAGAGTGATTAAATTTTATAATTTTGTGATTCTAGCTATGTGCTACAAACAATTATTTAATGAAAAAATAAATTCAAAGAATAAAATAAGATAAATAATAAGATATCAGTAAATAAGATGAATATAGCATTAAAAGTACAATCATTAGAGTTCTTTTTTAGATTTTATTGTGACTGCGTCTGCAAATATATAGCTATTTATACATCATTGAATGCATGTTCTTATTATTTTGAAATAAAAAAAATATTTAATTTTTAAAACATATGCAGTTGAATAATAAAAAAGATTACTTTTAACCTAGCATTTAATTAGATTAATAATTATTATTGTTTTAGTAGTTATGTGTTATGAGTTATAATTAATTAAATCATATGTGTGTTTAATGACTAAACTTTTAATTTAATTCCAGAACGACAAATAGTGTAAAAAAGTTCTGATATTTATGTTCTTTCAATGTTTTAAAATTAGTTATGTTTTTATTGTTTTATTAATAAAAAATGAGGAGTTTTTTTTTTTAAGTATCAACCTTTTAATCATTTTAAAAGCATTTCAATCTTAGAGTTGTCTTTTGCATTTATAAAAAATTATTTGATAAATTTCTTTAAATTTAAGTAGATAGTTTAATTAAATAAAGAAGAATCCTTTTTAACTCTTAATTACTGCAATAAAATCAGATTTGGGAAAAATAGTAACAGATTTAAATGTATTGCTTATATTTATAAATTGCATTAAATTGTTTTTCTAATTAAAATAAAAAATATTTTTTGATTAATTCGTATTATGTAACTACCTAATTTTTAAATAATCATAAAAAGTTTATTGATATATATAAAAGATTTATATGATTTTCAATTCTTTTTTTAAAACATTAAAATTTGCCAAAATATAAAGTTTAAAACTACAAATGACCTTACATTATAACACATTTCATTCAAAAACAAGTTTTTTTAAATTAGACTTAAAATGAGTATGTTATTACTATAACAGTTTTACCAGTGTGCAATATTATGTTAAAGGTCATTCAGAATAGATCCTTACGACGAAATATAATTGCCAGATATGCAAACTAATTTCAAAAAATGTTGAATTACATCATTGCAGCTATATGTTGTATAATAGAAATGGTTCAGGAATGGTATAATTTTTTTATATGTGTTTAATTGATGGCAATAAGGCCTTTGATTCAGTTGATCTTGGTAAATTATAGAATGTTTTTAGAACAATAGATAATTTTTATGAAGTATCTCTGTGTGGGACTAAACACTAAAGTTAAAAAAGCTGAATTGAAACAGATTGATTCTAGAGCTAGATGCATATTGTTACCAACCCATTTAACTTGAAGAATGAAACTTACGTTGAATAACAACAAATATAAATTCAAGATTAGTGAGGAAAACATAACTATCTTCTGTATTTTTATAACAACACACTTATAATTAAAAGTAAGGAAGACATAGAGCTATTTATTTAAAATGTGAATAAAATGTTGGGATTATAAATAAACTAATGATGCCCTGACTTTAAAACTGATAATTAAGACATGGAAGTCTTGGACAATTTTATCTTTCTTGATTTTTTTTATCACCAATAAAATATCAACAGTCTAGAGATTTATAAAAATTAATATTGGAAAGAATTGTAAGAAAATGATAAGAATTCTTTATTATATAGCATTTCCTATACTTCTCTATTAATGTTTAAGATGGACATTAACAAGACATAGAAGTATTAGTGCTTTTGAAGTATGGTAGTCATAAAAACTTTTAACAATACCATAGACAGCAAGTATAGAAACATGTGGATACATATAATATTAGATTAAAATGAATATTAATATTAATATTAGATATGAACTTTCATTTGAAGCACAAATTTTAAAATTATCATTTGTTTACTTTAATCACATTATGAAATTATCTATTTTATTAAAATAGCAAGTCAGAAAAGTTAATAATGAAAGAAATAAAGACAACCAGCAATGGGATAAATGAATTCCAGCATAATCTAAGTAAAGGGGTCTTTATGTTTTCAAATACATATACCAAATCTAAAGTTATCTTAGGATTTAAAATATTTAAGTGTAATAAATAAGACTTTTAAAACTTTAGTTATATTATATATGCTAGTATTAGTGACAGATAATAATATTATTTCTAAAATTAGTGTATCTTTAACTAAATATAATATGCAGTGTTTATAGACCAATTATTTTTTTAATATTTGCTTTTTATCACATTAAAAAATGAGCTATTGAATTGTTAGTATTTCTGTGGTAGTTTACAAATTTCCATTTCTATTTGTTCATGCATTATAAGCTTATGAAGATGTTTTTATGTTGTAGTCATTCAAACAGGCAAAAATTCACTATATGTATTGCCACACTGCAAGCTATAGTAATCAATGGATGCCAGAAGGCTTGTGCATAAAATACCCATCTAGTGCCTACTCATCCAATATCCCCATTAGTTTCTGACTTGTGGCCTTCAACAGTGAGGAGCCTTGGATCCATTGATTACTCTAGCTTGCAGTGTGACAATACATATAGTGAGTTTTCACAGTTATAAGCAAGCATAGAATGTGGTGATCATGTGATGTTTATTGTAGTCATTCATTTGGACAAACTTGAAAAATGCATTTGCCATAAGGACAAATGATTTGTAAATGTCTACCCTCCATGTTCAAACAACAAGAGCCAATATAGCTAAATTTAAATATTGTATTTGAGCAGTTTAATCAGCAGATGACTAGCAATGAAAGTGAAAGATTCCTTTCATGTACATATATTTGTATGTTTTTACTATGTGACTGATTTCATAATCATCTTCAGTCCAATGTCCTAACTTTTTTAGCTTTTTATATAAAAGTTTTCTGTAGTTTTTAAGAATACCATATTTTGGCAGACGTTCATAAAGTTTTTTAAAAAATGTTAGCACCCATTTCAATAAAATTATTTTAAAGTTACAAATAACATTTTAAAACATATTTAACTAAAATGTTATATACTTTAATAAAATTAAATATACAGATTATAATATTAACTAAATATTTAAGTTATAAATAATAACATAAATCATTTTACTTTGTTTACCATTCTCACAAAAATTGATATTTTAGATTTAAAATAACTTTATCTAATTTTTTTTAGATTAGTATTCCTTTAAATTTAAAATGAACTAGAGAAACATAAATATTCAAGCACACACACATATGCATTCAAATATTATATAAAAAGTTTGTCACTACTGTAAATTGTTTTAATATTATGTATATCCAAATATACTTTTTGCTTTTTAAATCTTATTTTAACTAATTTATTACATGTTTATTATATTATGTATTTTATCAACGTGTTGTCCCTTTTTAAAAGTTAACTTTGTGCATGTGTGTGCTTTTAATATTTAATAAAAAAGCATGACTTTTAAAACTGCTATAAAAATTTCAAATGAGATAAATGTATAAGATGGTTATAAAATTTTACTTTATGAACAAAAACTTAAATACTAAAATTACCTTTATTTTAAGCCAATAAAAATTTTGAAGTTATGTTATTATTACTATTTTAGAGATATCAAAAATTCATCATTATATATATTTATATATATATATATATAGAGAGAGAGAGAGATAACATTGCTCAACATATATTTGTCAAATTAAAAATGAAGTTCCTAATTTATTATCATTTATTTTTTAAAACTAGTTTCATATAATCTGAAAAATGTAAAACCATGGAGAACTCATTGTTGTCTCCTTCTCTGCATACATAAATATATGTACGTAAAGTATTATAAAAAATATTCATTTAAATAGATCGTTTTAGGGCAAAAATCTTTTGACAAGTCTTAAAAAAATAATTGAGTTATTTGTTGCTTGGCAGCTTATAAAAAGTTTAAACATAGGAAATGGCAATCCTGGGCCATGACGACCTTGAACTCATATCAATCTATCATTGTTCCAACATATGCAGAGATCCAACAATCCACATAATAATAAAACAATAGAGAAGAAGCATTAAGCTTTATTAGAGTTTCCAATTGCCATGTGATAAAGATTTGTATTGATTTTCATCATTATCTTACTATTCTTACCAAAAATAGACACCAATTAGCCAACCAATGTTGGATAGTTATCTGAGTTGGCTTACTTTTTTTTTATATAGTAAAAATGTATTATATATATAAATTATGGTATACTAATTCAATTTTACTTATTCAGACACATATCTCATGACATCAAAAAAATATATATACATACCACATATCTGAGTCAAAAAAATATTAATTTTAGAAATTAAGAGAATTAGTCATTAATGTATACAAATTTATTATTTGAAATTATTACAATTTGATTTATAACTGTCACTTTTTCTGTACTTATAACTCGACGTCATCCACTTCACATTAATGATTATAACTTGGTATTTATTAAACTAGAGATTATCATAATATTTCTAGAATAGATATAAACTTTAAACCATATAAATGTACATCTTTATAAGTGATGCTGGTGATTAAATTGATATATATATATATTTAATTTTGTTTTTAAAAGAACAAATAATTGTAAATAAAATTCAAATAAAATATGTTTTTTTTTTAAAAAAAGTTAAAACGCTAATTAATATAAAAAATATGAGGAAAAAAAGACGTCCTGGAGTTAACCACCTATTAAACTGGAGGTTGTATTTTAAATTATGATCTAAAATTAAAATAAAAAACTTTTTTCAAAGTTAAAGATAATATTTTCAATACGTATTAGTTTGCCTGTTATAATGTATTTCCTAATCGCAATACACACATCAAAAATAAGTTAATCTTCAGGTTAAAAACATTTGTTTAAATCATAAAAATGTTACGGGTAACTTACATTTTAAAAGTAAATAAATAAAATATTTTAATATGCAGCTTAACATTAAGCTAGTTATTAGCGACGTTGTAACGACAGACTTGTGGATCGTAAAAAATATTATTTATACCAGACATTAAATGATAAAGAAATAATATAAATTTAAAAAGTGCATTCAAAACATTTTATATGAATTTATAAAACTAACCGCAGTTGATCTCATCGCTTCCGTCCGAGCAGTCTTTGACACCATCGCATTTTAAAGTATTTGGAACACATCCCATAGAAGCGCATTGAAAACCCATTTCGCAAAAAATGTCACCTAAATTATAAAATAATAAATGATATATATATTATCTAAAATGGAAGTAATAATAAATAATAATCTATACTATTATAAAAGTAAACCAGGATCCAAAATTATTATATATAGTTTCGTCTTAGTGATGAGGGGGATTGCATCTTTTTATAATTATATTTTTCTTATACTCAATGCATTGATTCTCATCTGATGAACTTAATTTATGCTCGATTTTTATCCTTTAAGTAAAAATAATTGATTATTCATTTACAGACCAATAGTAAATTCCCATCTAAGTTGATTATAGAATGGCTATCTAAATATGTTCAAGACATATCTAGATGTGAACCCTAAATTATGGCCAAAACTGGCTAATAAAGTAACTATTGTAATCTGAAATCCTTACATTATAATTAAGTAGTAATAATAAAACCTTAATGCATATTCTTGATTAGATAATAAATTAGAGAGACTAAACTCACCATACAGTAGCGCCACCCATGGATGCAAGAAGGTTTAGCCTCTGTGTAAACAGTTTGCTTAAGCATAAAGAATGGTGATCGTGTGATGTTTAGATGATAAATCAGCTACTTTTTTATGTAAGTATTATTCTCGTTTTAAAGTAATAAATGAAAGTTTTAGTCAAATTTAAATGACTAGGTGAGTACTATATAGATTTGGAATTTATAACAGTTTCGAAGACTTAAAAAACCACTGTCAATATTAAATATTTGAAGTACAGGTATTCTTCATATATCTAAAGCTTAATTGTAAATATAAAGGATTTGAACTCAGACTTTCAAGCACCCTTCAACTATCCACACTATCTCATACCACTGATACACACGCCTACACACATGTAGAAAAGATAAATATTCGCCAATATAGGTATTTCGTGCTGAAGCAGAACTCATCAGTTGGTCCAGATTATAATCTCCCACACATATATACTGAACACTGATTATATATGTGTGTGGGGAATAATAATTTGGACCAACTGATGAGTGCTGGTTCAGCACGAAATACAATATTGATGATTACTTATCTTTTCTACATGTACGTAGTCATGTATAGCAGTAGTATGAGATAGTGTGGATAGTTGAAGGGTGCTTGAAAGTCTGAATTCAAATCCCCTATATTTGTAAATATTAAAGTAAAAAAAACCTTCTTTTGAATATCTGCATCACTATCATTTGTTATTTTCCAAAAGAAACCCTCCATATATCAAACTAAATCGCAAACTTTAAACCTTTCTTTATTTTGCTCTATTTTTTAATAAAACATAGCTATTTTTCTAAGATCAACAGTCATTAGCTTTTTTTCTCCAATATCTCTTTATATCTTCAACAATACTTTTAATGATTTCTCTGTTTTTAAGTACATATTCAATTTAGCTTTTTAAAGTAAAAAATTTAACAATCTTTTTAACTTAACAAATTAAATAATAGAGCTTCAAAACGAATAATTTTAGGATTAAAGAATTTTGTAACCTATTAAATACTTTATCTTGAACAGAAAGGCAGCCATGTTTTTAATATAATTTTTTGAAACAAAATCAATTCTTTCGTTCTCTAAACACTGACAAATGACAACACATTCATGATGCATCAAATGCTAGGTCTTCAGCTCAATAATCAATGAAACAAGATTATTAAAAAATAAGAAGAATGTTTATGTGAATTTTTTTTTTAAAAAAGAAAACAAAGATCAAAAGATCAATATATATAAAGACTAAAAAAATCAACATTTAATTCTGTAATAGAAAATTACAGCATAAAAGAAAAAGAACTAATCAGAGACATGAAAAAGTATATTATTAGTTAAGCACATTATAAAAATTCAATACGATATTCACATGGTGGCTTATGAGAGAGGATATCATTCACTTATCAACAACATGTTCATAAAATAAATATTATAAATTTTATACTAATTATAAAAACTCATAAGGAATTTATAAGATTTATAAAACTGTTTTGTTAAATGTGGATCGGATCACGGTAATATGATGGTTAAATATTTAAAGATATAAGAGGTATTGAAGAAGGAATGATAGAAAAGATTTCTTATCAGAGAGAAATTAATTGTACCCTTGCTACTTGATGATTTATATAGGGAAGACTAAGAGCATTAAAGTTTTTGCAGGAGCGTGTTTCGGTTTCTCCAGCTCTTAATTTTAGTTAATGATGTTTATTATTGTAGTAATTCTCGGTATTTTCATCATGAATTACTGTAGTAACTGCAGAATCCTGAGCTTTAGCCGTAGCGTTGTTAATCCTATTTAAGTATTCAATCTTAGAGCATTGCTATTATTTAATCTATATTTCCCTGATTAGCTAGTGGTTTTTAACCTAGCATAGCCGAATAATGTTTTATTTCCTTTTCGTTTTGCCCCGGGTACAATATTTGTAATAAAATATATTTTAGAAGAGTATATAGATAATTATCTACTATTAGGGTAATAAATTTTTGGTATAAAACAATATTTATTATTTTGCTGAGCCAGTTTTCAATACAACATATTTTTGTCAAAGCATGGCTATAGTGAATATTAGCAAATACATTAGCATACCTCCATAAGTATAAACATATATTAAACTAGTTGCTGATTACCATAGATTTGCATATTCGCACATGTAAATTGATTAAACCACCAGTGCCTGCTGAGAGGAATGCTATTGGCTCTTAGGGAATTCTTAGAATTAATTATGTGCCACACTTCTTTTATTTTTATCACCCTCTAAGTAAATAATTTTAGCATCAGCAAGTTTAAAGGAATAATCAGATTTTCTCATATGGCCTACAAACACCCAGCTATAAGTACTGTTGCAGTTAGCTCTGTTATATAAATGAGCATGCTGAGTGATTCTCGATTTTATGTTTGCAAATGTCTTTCCATAGCATCTGACATTACAAAATTGACAATCCAGGCTGTATACCAATTGAGGTTTATCATCATCTTTAATCTTATCTTAGGAATTCCTTAATAAGTCCTATCTAAAACCAATATTAAAATTCTTGTGAATAATAGATATTATATTTGAATATATATTAGGGGTGTTATTTTATCAAATCTATGTCCATTATTAAATTTTCTTATCTCTTTTGCAAGTATGATCCTAGAGTAACCAACATTAATTAAATGTTTTCTCTGCTTCAAACTTACAAAGTTTTGGATTCCTAAACAAAAAGCATTAAAGCCTTGCTATTTTATGAGGAAAAAAACTAATTGTTCTTTAAAACCTGCTGATGATAAAATTATTTGCTTAGAAAGTAATAATAAAGAAACTAGAAATAAAAGAAGCTTGACACACAATTAATTCTAAGAATTCCATAAATATAAGAATCGATAGCCGTCTCAGCAAGCACAGATTGTTTATTCTAATGACATAGCTAACTGCTGTCTGTTTACGCATACAAATATGCAAATCTATGACAATCAATGACTAGTTTAATGTATGTTTATATGCATGCTGATTAGTTAATCTATTTGCTAATATTCACTATAGTTGTGCTTTGGACAAAGATACGCTATATTGAAAGCATGGTTCAGCAAAGTAATAAAAACAGTTTTAAACCAAAAATTTACTACTATAATAGTAGATAATTGTCTATATGCTCTTACAGAATACTATATAGTATCTATAGTATATACATATATTATAATTTATCATATATATATATATATATATATATATATATATATGAGAAATAATAATCGTCTATATTATGTTTCATTTTCTTTTTTCTTTACAAAAGCTGAGGACTTGTGAGAGTAACTTGAAAGTATATGTGCATATATATTTATATAATATAGAAAAAATAATATTAACAATATATCTTTAGAGAAAATATTGTAAATACCAAACACAATCGCACTGACTTTTTGATGCTAGCCAACCTTTCAAAGGCAACAGTTATATTATTACACTTCTGTGGTGGAATGATTACAATGCCATTTTTATGAGCTAATTTATAGCATAAAACGAATATATTTTTATGGAACATGGTGAATCATAAATATATATATAATAACACTGATCACAGAATAAAGCATGAAAAAAGCAATTAATATCATTTATTTATTTATCTAAACTTACAAATATTTTTAATTCTTGGGCACCATGTAATCCAGGGTATCTATCTAAAATGTGCCATGCTACTTCTAATGTTTCACATAACCTCATAATGGACAACACATAAGAAAGGTACATTCTAAGATTGGATCCTTTGTTACGTTAACAGAATTGATAGTCATAATACACTACAGAATACTTGACCCTAATGATTGCCACTAATAACTTATAAAGTCCAAATTAAGATATAAAACTAGATAAAGAAATTGAAATGAGAACCAGTAATAAAGAAATAATGAATTTATTTTCATAAATATAATTAATATAACAAAAAACATTAAACAATACATAAATAGATAAATGACTGAACTTGTCTAATACATATTTTCAAAAAATATTAAATATGATAGTTAATTATTTTAAATAAATTTATGTAAATAAGAAATGTATCACAGCCATAAATTCATACATGTGAATTTATTTTTAAATGAGAGCACAGATATTGGTTTATATTTTTCAATCATTCTTAACTCCAGGCTGTATCTTGAGTATGCTTCAAGATATTTTTATTTATGAAGTTAAACAGAGTCATTAAGTGAAGTATATTAATAACTTTTTATTAGTCATTCCTTAGACTAGAGATTATCTAATAATGATTAATATTTCTGTAGTGTAATTTTCATTCACCACTAACATGTAAGGTAGGGACTGTTTTCTATCTGCTTTTAACACCTAGTGGAGAGATGCAACCATAAATATATGACCAAAGGCATATGGAAAACATCTATAATCTTCAAGATGCACATTTTGTACTAAACCAGCACTCATAAATTGACAGCATATTTGACACATCAATTAAACTGTAGTAATTTATTATACATATATTGCAAGGGATGGAAAATCCACCCTTTCTTTTGAAGTGCCATTATAGTTTTAAAAAAAATCTCTTAGATTTGGTTATTAAATAAGGATTTGTAAATAGGTTGTTGTTGTTATTGTTGTTAATTGTTTTTCATTATTATTTGGTTTATTTATATTTATTTATTGTGATATGTGCTTTATTTTGTGATGGTGAGATTTTAATATCAATGGATATATACAAACTCATGAGTGTGTATGTATATAAATAATTATCAACAGTAACATTTAAATTGCTAGTTATAATTAGATTGTATTTTTATTTTTGGAAATTATAAAAGATGAAATGTTATTATTTTGGTTGTTTATTTGTTTATTTATTTTATAGATTGCAAAAATAAATTTTGCAATGTAATATTTTTTTTATTGCCATTATTTTTGTTTTGTTGTTTAAAAAATATTTTAAAATTAACAATCAGCAGTATTAAAGATTTTTAAGTCAGCACATGAGTTATAACAATAAGACAAAGATTACTATGGAAACACAGAAAAGGATGGCCATAAAACAGAAAAAGAAAGAAGTCATAACTTTATTTTGTCTATTCCACAAATTCTTCTTTTGGATATCAATATAATAATTCCTGGACCAAGATAACATCAAAATGATTGGCTAAGTGAACTTTACTATCCATGGTAATTTCAGCCCTTTTTGCCTATCTTATTTCACTATTGGAGTCCAGTAAAATATGCAGTCTGAAACCAAACCTGCATTTGTAAACAAACCTCAGAAAAATAGCTATATATATATTTTAACTTTTAAGTTTCTTTTAATGATCCTAAGCTTAAAAGCCAAATCAATTTATTTCTACAGCTGGATATAAAGAGAATGTCTGGAATTAATTGCTTCAACAAAAGAAAAATCTATAAATTCACGCATTGTTAATATGTATACATATTTTAAAGTTATTTCAATTTACTCCGGGATGGACAAAACAAAAGAAAAATGCCTGAAATAATTAGTGAATTGCAAATGAAGAGACAATAAAAAAAATTAAATGGGGTAACTAAAATTTGTTCATTTTTTTATTGTTTTTATTTGTTTATTATTATTATTATTTTTATAACATTTGAAAATTTATCTTTACAAGAGTATCTACATATGGGATACCTACAAGACTAACTTATAATTTTCTTTTTGAATATTTAGACTTAGTAATAAAAATGAAAGTCAATTTTTAATATATGTATATATATATTTTTGGTTTTGACAGAATTTTTTTTATTATGTTAAATCGTGCAAATATATTGTTAAATGCTAAGTTAAAATAGTGATTGTAATAATATATATATATTTAATATCATATTTGATTCACATTTTACATATATATATACTGTACCGGGTTCGAATATGAAAGGTTCAAATCACTCGCGCTCTTCCGATCTGAGAAGAACATACTCAGAGAGTATGTATGTCCAAACAATAGCTATAAAATATATAATTAGTGTTACATTTCCAGGACATAACTTCTTCTCGACTGTTGAATTCAACACCAAATTCAAAGCACTTTTTTGTTTTGTATAAACACAGGTGCCAGCTATTCATCCAAAAGATAAATAATGCACTTTGAACAATGGCCACTAACTCAATGCCCAAGTTACACCCATGACTAGCTCAGCTACTGGTAATCACTAACAGATTATACAAAATTAGTGGTGAAAAGAATTGATAAAAGATTGGTAAAAGAATTGATGAAAAGAATGGTAAAAGAATTGATGAAAAATAAAGTTTAAGTTTAAAAGACAATTTATTTAATTAACACTTAATATACTACTTTTAAATACTCTTGTACATTTTAATAAAAAGAACA
>JAQFVV010014182.1:0-46708 GCA_028023455.1 Epiperipatus broadwayi
CGAATACGCTTCAATATATATATGTAGAATGATGGAGATATATATATGTTTGATTATATATGATTTATACATATATATCTGAAATGATAATTATGTATTTGTATTGTTCAAATTTTGTAGCTCTGACGAAGACTGCTGGACAGTCGAAACTGTAGAGAAAATAAAAGAAGAAAAATAAAAATTACTTGCATTAAAGTGTATATGAGTAAAGTATTATAAGTAATTTAAAAAATATTTCATGAATTATTAATTTAGAGATTTTAATTATTATAATTTATTCAACAGTCACTAATAATTTTTTCTTGAGCAAACTACAAATTATTTTGTTTGTTATTTTTTAAGAAACAATTTTTTAATTTTTTATCATTGACTCGACTAAATTTTTGCACTATAAATAGTAAACATACACACATCTATATATACATTCGTCTATTAATTGAAGTACTGGATATTGAAAGGGCATCAGCCACGATAGTAGTTGGTGATCAAGGTGATTCGTAGATATTAGAAAATAACCTCATAGATATAAATTACCATTCGATAATCATTTTTTACGGATTTCTTATATCAGTATACACCTATCAAAGGAAAGAAGGTTTTATAAACTAATAAAGCTCTCTAATGTTAAGTGTGGCTTGTGAAAGAGCGAGAATAAGAAAGGGAGGGAAAAAAGACTGGGCACAGATTGTAGAATCACCGTTAAATTAGATTTATTATACATAATATATGGACGCCTAATATTATTTATATATCAGACAGACTGGTGAAAGTTAGTTAGCATGAAATATAGTGCGTAATAGTTTATGTTAACAGTCTCCAATCTGACAATGTAAATAATTTTTATGTAAATATATATAAATTTCTTTAATTAGAGCTAATTTGAAAATTATTATGATAGATTTCATTAACAGAAATTGAGCTTCATTCGAAGGATGAAAGACACCTGAAGTTATGCTTTCAGTATTGACGAGGCAAAATCTAGAATCGTAATTGATTGTTTATTTTTGGCTTTGTTACTTAAGATGTTGCAACTGTATTGTAGAAGTTATTACAAAACTTCTTTGTTGGTGATTCTTTTTAGGAATGTCATGTATTTTAAGCCAAGATATAAACAAATGTCGGAAAATGAATTCATTTCCAAGATATATTTTATGGAGGTGCATTCTCACTTTAGTCATAAATGTTAGATATATGCTTCTGCATAGATGTCAACTTTGCTTCAAGAGGCTAATGGGTGAAAATGAATTAATCTCATGAGATTTTAAGATGCAATGACATGGATAAACCCGTAGAAGATGAACATGCTGCTAATATGCATTGGGTGAATAGGCAATTTGATTTCAGTCATAATCTTTATCTCAGTCATATCTTTTTACATGTATTTCCAATTTTGATTTGAAAAGAAATGTGGAGAGAGACAATTTTAGCCCATGGGATATTGATGTGCTATGATCTGGATGTCTGCAGATGATGGATCACGTCCGATATGCATTTTGTAGAAGGGAATTCTGAATTTCGTCTGAGGCCTTCATCAAATGTGCTTAAGCAGGTAAGCAAATATGGGATTGAATAGGTGCTGTAAGATATTGAAATGTAAGAATATGGCCAATTTGGCAGAAGATATATCCACTTCTAGAAAGTATTTTATTGGTGGCATTCTCATTATAACTATGCATCTTAATATAATTATGTTGGCACTTTGGATTATATTTTCATTCAATAGGCAAGTGTCCGAGAGAAGGCAAATTGATCTCATTTAATATTGGAGTGGAATTAATAAAAAATATACTGAGAATTTATATCTTCATCAGCAACCGCTAAAGGCAATTTCTTCTTATTCTTCAGCAATTTGGTTCATATCAGTATATGAAAAATATTCAATTTCGTTGATCACATTTAAAAATATAATATTCTTGGTCTACCTTTCAGGCTTCTTTCTGAAATTTTGCGTTTCAAAATATTTTAAAAACTATACCATATTTTAATAAATGATTTAAAAACTTAATCTTTCTTTTTATTGTATTCAGTAATTCTCATTTTAATTCAAGATCTCTTATTATTTAATCTATATTCTTTATTCTCTGCAAATTCATTGTAGTTAATTTTCTCTGAAAAGCAACAATTTTATTTCTTTTAATCTTTTTCTTTCTTGCTTCCCTAAGCACAACATCTCACAACCATATGTCAACATACTCCAAATTAAAAAAATATAATTAATATGATTTATCAAAAAACTATTCATATTTTACCAATGTGATCAACACTCATAAATAATGAAAATTCAGTGATTTGATGTTAATGGTTTATTTAATGGGTTAGACTAGATTACAAAATGCATGAATAGACAAACAGAGTAAGATGAGAGATGGTAATGTCTATTGCGAAACAGATATTAATAGCCCTAATGTAAATCAAAATTTCATTCAAAATGCAATAATTATTCATTCTTCCTTTGAACATAAAAAGGGGTGGAAACTAGCACCTATTTTTCATGAGGCTGATTTGATATAATAATATTGTATTAATAAAAGCATGGAAATTCAGGTGTTTGATACTTCTAAATAAACACCTACAGGTAGATTGTTTAAAGAAATAAATGCTTAGTAAAAAAATGTTTCTCATGTTTGTGTTGCTGAATGGTTGCAATATGAAAGGGGTTAAAATAAGGGATGCATGATCCAAAAAAACCCCCCAACAAATAAGGGTAATGATGTGAAGCTGTAAATATCCTATTCATATTTACGTTTCATTAAAGCAAATGGTAGCAGCATTTGTATGGGGTTTGGACCACATCTACGACTCACGGCTGCCTGTCTCAAGCATTAGGCAGCTATATATACTAATAATTACCATGTCATAATCTAACATAATAGATTTTTTGTATGTATCACGATGTCCAGATGTGTATGTGCACATGAAATAATCTTTGTTGTTGTATGATATGTATTTGTTAATTGTATTCATTTAAAAATTTATTTAATATGTTATCATTGACCATCGTATTTTATATTATTGCCTGTAAAACTAACCTGTTAATTAATTAGTAAGAAATTTATTTATGTTAATTACTAAGCATGAATATTACAAATTTAAAAATAAATTATGAAAAATATAAATGCTACAATTAGTCCAAATAGTTATTTTTCTCAAGTGTCATAGCATCAGCGGGGAAAAGAACCCGCCCACCGGGGGAAAATTTTTAAAAACCCCCCCCCCCCCCCCCCCCGACTTTTCAAATAGTTTTGTTAAATTTTTGTACTAATTATTTCATTTTGTGACATTTATAATTATCAGTGTAAAAGAAAATACATCAAATACGATTTACTTAAAACAGTCAATTTTAGTATTATTAATTGCGAGACTCATTAATTATTGTAATTTATAAAGTATAACAAAATTGTAAGAATTTCATGATTAAAGTTTTTTTTTGATACTAATTAAATTCTTTGCTAATCTTTAATCCGATTAAATGAGCTTTATATTGTGGATTGAGATTAGGGCTTTCAGGTCTCATTATTTTTGCTATGTTTTGTGGGTTTTTTTTTTTTTTTTAATAGTCATGGTGAAGTTTGGCTTTGCCATCTTGGTATGAATCAGTCAATAGCAGGAAATCATCATCGACACCAAGCATAGAGAACCAGCTAGGGAAATTGCAATTGGTAGTTGTCAAAGTTAGATGGAACGTATAGATAATTTTGGGATTAGATAAATAGCCGAAAAACACTTAAAAAAAGGATTATTTTAGTTTACTTTGTGAAAAGTACCTGTTCAACTTGAAAGAAAATTTCCAAAATGTCGGGATAAAGAAAAATAGATTATTCGTTCTAAATCTATTGGCAAGTCATCACCACGCTATGCAAGGCCGTAACATTAAGCCCAGTCCTAACGAACAGTGTCCAGAAATTCTAACGCGATGAAAACTAACTTTAATCAGACGTGTGCTCTTCCGATCTGGATCGTTTGCCGATTCGTAGTGAAGTAAACGCTTTTAAATAGCCAATAATTTTAAACTGTAACTTTCAATCTTTTATTGTAAAATCCTTAAGTATAGATTTGTAATGTTTATACAACTTTTATAGAATATATGTATATAATCTTTTTCTTTAAATTTTCATTTTTTTTTTATGATTTAAATGCTTCTGTTTTATTTAAAATGGCTAAGTCTTATAAATTAAATACTTTATTTAGAAATTAGATTGATATTTTATTTTATTTTTATTTAAACAAGTTTCACCTTTTTTTTTTTGTAATATTTTCCGTGATAAATGGTCTTTAAATGTTATTCTAACGTTTGCTTGGATTTTATAATAGAACTGATATGTAAATGGCAATTAGAAGCTACCTTTAATTACTAATTAGTTTAAATTAATAGCGGTCATCATGTGACCATATTTCACAAATACTGTTGTTATATCCACACTTACGACTGTGCCAATGTTATAACTGCAAGTCATACTGTGCGGTCAGCAAATAACGTTTGCTACTGTTCAACTGGGTATGCTCTCCAACGAATGGTCTGCAACGACTGCTCTGAATATTCTCTGTAATGGATGCTCTTCAAACGAATGGTCTGCACTGAATGCTCTGCCATGGATGCTCTCCAACGAATGGTCTGCACCGATTGCCCTCCAATGAATGGTCTGCAAGCAGATGCTTTCCAAACGAATGGTCTGCAATGATCTATTTCTACAGTTCGCTAAAGTTCAAGTCCCATGATGTTCTTTCAGGCTGGCTGCTACAAAACGGTTCACAGTGGGCCTACTTTAGCCCCAGTCCAGTGTAGCTGTATACCTAACTCTTCGTAGTAAGCACTGCGCCTGCCGTCAGCTATCTCCTACTGGAATTGAACAGTAACTCTACTGTAGATGCACTCCATACTGTCTGCTACTTTCTACTGTGTGACTGCTCTCTACCGCTATCCTCTGTTACACTGCTTGATGTTACCCAGTCTTCTTATCACTCTCTAACAACTGCAACGATCAATCAATGCACTGACCAATAAGGTAATGTCTCTTATCTAGAAACATTTGTAATTAGCAAATATTTCTAGGAATTGTCGATCGCCATTATGTCAATGCACTAATTAAATTCCTCAGCTATCAGAGGGCGATCTAAAAACAGCCTTACAACAAATTCTAATTTTTTCTGGAGTGTATAAACATGTCTGCCATTTTACAAAACATTACAACTGTTAAAATTTATCTCTGCAAATTATTTTAAAAACATATCAGAAAATATCTAATTATTTAAGTGAAATAGCCTCAATGTGTATATTATATCTATATGTATATCTATCAGTTTATGTAACATCTGTCATATTTTAAGATCTTATATATGTATATAATGCTTGTAAGCTGCTATATCATCAAATGACCACAAATTTTAAATAATATTAGATAAAACTGTGTTTTCTTTGATATTTGACTAACTCAATGTTTTCGGAACCATAAAAATTTTAAATTGTGGAAGCAAACCCTCATTCTTAAATCATCCCTCTTTGCTATGTATTCATTAAAGACCCATTTCCTTTGTTGTTATGGACATTCTGTTGTAAAAGAGACATTTTATTGAATCAAGAATTAACATGTTGTGATCAGTGATGACACAAACTTTATCTTTCATAGGCGTTATATTATTATAAGTGCAATTTTTGCTTCTATACCTTCTTGCTTTGCTTATCTTAAATGGTTGAATGAAATCAGTTTTAAAGTCATGATTCACACGTGAAAGTCGATGAGTTTCTGGCTCGTGGATCTTGGTTTTCCTATCCTACTGAAGCGTATCTAGATCACTTAGTATGTGACAATCCTTATATGTGAACGATATGTTTTAATTAGAGAATTGGCATGTCTTCATGGGATTTTTTATTGTAGTAAAAAATATATTTGGTTAGAGGACTACATATTTTATACCTTATATATATATATTATAATGATCTGAAGAAAGAGAGCTTAACGTGATCTGCACTACAGGGTGCCATCTAGGCATTTAAACCTAGAAAAATTTATAAAGTAGGCAGATACGTAAGTAAAAAAAAAATATTTTTTTTTTTTTATATATTTTGATATCCGGTCGTTAGCCCATGTCACTAGCTCAGGGAGTAGCAGAGATTTAATAATATAATATCTTATCTAATTATATTTCACTATTAAAAAATAAATAAAATAAGCCACTGCCAGTAATTAACATACAAAAATTTATTTACACACATATATATAAAATTTAACATTTTTATTTTAATATGTTTACTTTAACATTTAACTTTATTTTTAACTTTTATTTTAGATTTTTAATTTACATTTTAAATTTTATACTATTATTAGTTCCACAAATGGATTTAAAAAAGTTTGTTTTAAAACATGTTGAGTATAGATCGGTTACATAGATTTCATGGTTAAAGACATTTCAAAATAAACATAAATGATCAAAATATAAAGTCATTGATACTGTCAATTGCAGAGAAAAATTTATAAGTAACCCATTAGCATTCACATATAAGATGCTTGCATTGACACCAATAACTTAAAAGACATCCGAATAAATACATTTTAGATACTCACTGTAAGGTATCATTATTTATCGAATGTCTATATATTTTGATCAAATATGAATACCCAAAACATAATTAACCGATAACCAATCCATGCAAGCATCTATAAACAACTTAAATTTAATGCATTTTTATTTAGTGTCGAGTATGAATAGACTACATAGATTTGCATTTGAAAAGAAAATATTCTATCCTTATTTAACCTTAGGCCAAAAGTTCGCAGTCGAACTAACGCCAATTCATCTGATATATCGATGTATTCAATGTAATACGAAATACGGCAGCACAAAAAGTTAAGAGAAGAAATTGCCTCTCGTCAGATAGGAATACTACATCTATCTGACAAGAAGAGCAATAAAAAAAAACTCCATAGAAAGGAACTGCGGTCTCTGACTTATAATACCTTCCATAGGCAAATGGGTGAGTGCAGCGTATACAAACGATTCTGCTCATAGCGAATCTTGCATTACATCTACTAACTACATAAATATATCCAATCCATTGACCCAATTTAACTACGAAACAAATAACCTAAGATTACCCTCCCCTAATATAACTTTACAAATCTATACAGCCATTCATGCCCGATTAAGTTTAACATTGATATATTTTAATTTATTGGAAAACAGAAATCATAATAAACTTAAAGAACAAAAAAAAAAACTAAATGGAAATGATTTTACAAAAAGAAATACATTAAATAAAATTATAACTAATTAATAAATAACATTGGTCAGATAGGATTCTATTTCTTATAAATTAAAGACTGAGAAAGTTTATATTTTAAAGTTCTTAGTGTTTCAAAATGTTTTAAAGTTCTTACGATTTTTTTTCAACATTCCTCTTTATTCATAGCATGCCATTTGGAATCCACATTAAATCCCCTGATGATCCTGTTGTCCTCAGTATAAGAAAAGCGATGTTTCATTTTTCCATTTTTATAACAACTGAAGGAATTGAAAGTGCATCTTTCAATCCCTTCACCTCCAACTCTCCAACTTAACACATCTCAGTCCTCTCTTAATAATCCATAATAATTTCCAACTTTTCCTTTTATATTAATCTTAAGGACTGACTCAACATTACATCATCGATGATGGTGGTCTTTTCACTGAGGTCCGATTCCATAGGGATTTCTTTTTATTTGCTAAAAGTTTCTATTGTTTTCGTATCTGACCATTGTTTATACATTTAAATATCCAAGGGCTTGTTCACTTGGACTAATTAAAATAATCATTTCCATAACATTAATTAACCTGTTTTCCAAATCCAAAGATATATTTAAAGATAAATTTAAAGATATAATTTTATCTACAAATCTTTTTAAAATTTAGTTTTAAAATACTTTTTCTTTAATAAAGTTTTATTTTAATAATTTTTCTCATCTGTGCGATTTATATATATACAAGTTTAAGGTAGAATTTATTTTCAATTTTTCTGTCTTAAAAAAAAATTTTAAATGCGAACTTTTTATTTTAATGTTTAATAATAAAAACAGTGATGTAATATCGTCTGTGCTCATTACAATATATATATATATATGATCTGTATCAGTTAGACAAAGCATAGTTCAAGGATAATAATGATTATTTTATATTATTGTGCTTGTAAAGTCATACCGCCGCCATTATTATTATTATTAAAATAGATTCTTATATATCTCGAAACGCTCTTTTGAAATTGAATGTCTATAATCTTTTATCATTAATAATAAAGCAAATAATTGATCATTATTGGAAGCGAATCGTTTTGCTTCCACATAAGTTATCAAATTGAAATTCTATACTAATACAACTCTAAATTAATTGTGGTATATAATGATTTATTTATTAAAATAAATAAAAATAAATTCTTTCACCTTAGATTCTTTATTAAAAGTGGTCAAAATACTTTTAAAAAATAATTATAACATACACCAAATCTTTTAAAAATTTTTTTTTATTTTTTTGCCACCAAAATGAAATATATATTAAAATAGATTTCCAACGTTTTGACTATTTCTTTATTTTTTTCTATAGTCTTTTTCAAGGAACTAAAAATATATAAAAAGGAGAAAAAAAAAATTCATAAAAATTTTTAAAACAAACAAAAATAAAAATCCTGTCACATACACATAATATTTTGGAAAATATATTCTTTACTTACTATGATTTTTTTTCCCAACAGCTTCCAACTTTACATTTTGCCTAAATGAACATTTTATTGTTACAAAATATAATTTTTTATCATCTTATCTTCAATTAACACATTTTTACATTCCTTTCTTGTTAAAAACAAAAACATTGTATTAAATTTCACAAATTTTTTTTTACCTCTCTTCTCTTTTCCTTTACATTATAATATTCTATTCAGAACAGGATTTAACATCTTTATGTATAAACTTTCCTTTTCAAATCTTTCTTTTTGTTTAATTATACATTCTAAAGGGGTAATCTTAAAATTGACATGACCAAATTTTTCTTTATGTAAATATATTGCTGAATTTCTATCTGACAAATGTTGTTTTAATCTAGTTTTTAAAAAATTCTTTGTATTACCCACATAAGATATATCTTTACCATTATATTTTAAACAATCCATACATTTTTGTTTAATTATACATTCTAAAGGGGTAATCTTAAAATTGACATGACCAAATTTGGTCATGTCAATTTTAAGATTACCCCTTTAGAATGTATAATTAAACAAAAAGAAAGATTTGAAAAGGAAAGTTTATACATAAATATATTAAATCCTGTTCTGAATAGAATATTATAATGTAAAGGAAAAGAGAAGAGAGGTAAAAAAAATTTTGTGAAATTTAATAGAATGTTTTTGTTTTTAACAAGAAAGGAATGTAAAAATGTGTTAATTGAAGATAAGATGATAAAAAATTATATTTTGTAACAATAAAATGTTCATTTAGGCAAAATGTAAAGTTGGAAGCTGTTGGGAAAAGAAATCATAGTAAGTAAAGAATATATTTTCCAAAATAGTATGTGTATGTGACAGGATTTTTATTTTTGTTTGTTTTAAAAATTTTTATGAATTTTTTTTTTCTCCTTTTTATATATTTTTAGTTCCTTGAAAAAAACTATAGAAAAAAATAAAGAAATAGTCGAAACTTTGGAAATCTATTTTAATATATATTTCATTTTGGTGGCAAAACAATAAAAAAGTTTTTAAAAGATTTGGTGTATGTTATAATTATGATTTATTTATTATGTTAAATTTAAATGTCAAAAAGGACAAACTGTTATTTGGTATTATTTTATTCTTGGCACCATAATTCCAAATGTCTTATATATATATTTTGTAAAAAAGGGGAAATATTTGTATAGAATTTTTTTTATTATTGAGTATATAAGGTTTGTGTCTATTTTAAAAGCAAAGTGTAAAGAATTGGGCACGTTTATGGATTTTTTTCTTTGAACTTTTTCTTCAAGGTTTTTTCCTCTTTCTTTTCCAATAGTGTGAAGTACTATGTAATGTATATAGATGTATGTGTGTGTAAAATCTATGTATTTGTATATGTAGTGCTGTGTATATATTACATGGGTGTGTATGTATGCAATGTTTAGGTACAGTGAAATATCTAAAAAGGAAATAGATGTGTTTTAAAATTTTTATATGTATTGCATTGCTATATATTTTCTTGGAAACCCATATGTCTGCAAAAATTGTGCTGTATCTCAAGCATAGAAGGTTGAAAATTTTGTTTTTCTCCATATATAGAAGTGCAATTTTTTTTCTGGATTTAACAGTTGAACAGATATTGCCATTCCCAAATGATATTTCATATATACAGTTTTATATATTCGGACCAATATAGTTAAAAATTTGTTTGGTTCACCTGAGTTTGAAAGCATAGTGACATGTAATAATTTGTTATGTATTTGCTCTTAAACTTAGCAAAACTTTTTCTCTTAATGTTAGATTTATATAAAAGTCAAACTATGCAAAATAATCATAAAGTGATGTCAAAGTGATGCAAAGTTTATTTTATGAGTATCAAAACCAAAACCAAAGAATGTGTTTTACAACCATAAAAGGTTTTGTGAAAACTTTTCTTTTAATATAACCATGGAAAGCTTCCTTTCAACCAGAGGTAACTATTTGTCCCTCCCCCTTTCATTGGTTATAATCATCTATGAAGAAATTTATTGTGTTCAAAATGGAAACTGTTGTATTGCATCCATAAGCCTTACATGTAAAGGAATGTAATAAGGTGTAGTTAAGGTTTATTGATATATGCACACTGCATTAACAATCGATAATGGTACAGATATTAGAGCTAGTGGTAAGTGTTATGTCATTATAATTTTGATAACTGGTGCCATTCTTCAGGGAATGGAGGACCTGCCACCAATATAAATTCGTTATCAAATTTAAAGAACAGGGGCAGAGATGAAAATGCTGTAATAATGGTACTTTCTGACAACAAATTTAACTATGAGATTCGGAACTAAAGTACAAAGAAGATGGGAATAATATATGTGAACTAGTTATAACTAAATGATGTAATGAATATATGAAAAAAGAAAAAAAGGAGGGAATTTTTTGTTTTCTTTTTAGGTTCATTTACAGCGTGATAGGATGACCATGTCCAACCATCAGGAAAATTGGTAAATTAATAATCATCATTGGACAAAGTTTCAAATTTTTTCACATAATAAATATATCTTCAAATTTTTTTCTAAAAATCACTTACATACTAGGCTTCAGATAGTCATAAATATAGTTATATAGGGTAATAAGAACACAGTAAGTATGTGGTGATATAACAGTCGACAGAGGAGAAAAACAGATGTTCTAGTTATTTAAAATATATTAAAGTTTCAGTGAGTCATAGTTCTAGTAAAATAACTTTGAATTCTAAGATCAGCATTATTACCATTATTGTATCAAACTTTTCAAAATCCAAATGGATAATGGCATAAAAGAAAAGGAAAGTGAAGATGTCGATGCCAGCATCCCACTGAAAGAAGCAAACATGGAGGAACAAATTTTGAAGGTTATGGTAAAGGATCCATGTCCTCTTCTTGAGTTCAACCAAGACCCTATATCTTATTATCAAAATGAGAACCTGATCACCTTATTCTGTAGTATGATGGTTCAAATAATGAGGCAATCCAAAAAAGTTCAAAAGAATGCAGACAGGGAAACACAAGTGTTCTAAAAGCAATAGAAAATTGGGAAGGATCTGCAAAAGCCATTGAGGAGCCAAGAAGAAACATCAAAAGGATGTCTCAATTAAGGCAGGGCAACATAAACCAGGGTACAGGAGAGATCATTGATGAAACTAAAGACAAGGTAGCCTATGTAGAACCAATTTAGTAAAACACATTAATGGAGGATATGGAAATTGTGAACAAGTTAGATGATATCACAAAAAAAATTTCAACAAGATGCTAACTGAATAGAGAATCTGATGAATCAAACAACAAATCTGGAAAGATTCAAAGATGGTTTCTCCTTTGAAACAAAGGATATTGATGCTGAAATTAAAGATAAAACATTTTTCATGGGAGTGCATTTATCAGATCTAGGAGTGGATGCATGGAACCTCAAACAACAAAAATAATGTTGGAACTTTATGAGACTATGGTGGTGAAAACAAAACTCTATTCAACAAAAATGTAAAAAATTAGTTTCTGATTTGACAGAAGTTACTCACAGTCAATGCTTTACTCTAGTGGATTTACTTAAAAATGAAGAAAGTACTGATGAAATGTCAGTTTCATATTTACTGCAAAAAGATACCAGTTTAGCACTTTCTAAAGATGTGGCTGTATCAATTATGAAAACTATGACTGATAGTACATTGTCTGATGTTTTGGATGAGTCTTTAGAACTTATAATTGATAAGTCTGAGTTATATTATCACAATATTGGTAAAGATGTTCTGTGGAGAAGTAATGAGGAAGGATTGATGAAGACATCAGTTAAAGTTTGTGTAAAATTTCCATTTGTGATAATGCTGGATAACCTGTTTATTCAAACAATAACACAGTAAGTTATATCATATCATGACAGTTGTGTGCTGTGTTAGGAAAATAAAGACTGAAGGAAATAGTTATTATTGAATTAAATTCTATGTCAACCTTAGTATCAATATTAATTGCAGACAATTCTTTTCAACTTATCAATAGAACAAAAATAAAAAGCATACACCTTTCTTTTTTGCAGAATTAGGAAAAAGACTGGCATTTGTTTTATATCTATTTTTTATTGGAAAATATTTATATTTAGCATGCCAATAGCTCTTAATAAGATTTTCAAAACAGCCCTATGTACAGACTAGTTTCTAGCTCTAGATTTCATCAGATATATGTATTATTTTCTATTGTTTTTTTCTAAACAAGAAATTAAATTATGATAATGTAATGTGACAAATGAAAAAAAAAGATTTTTTTTGTATTGTTATTAATTTAAAATATACTTCATCTTAGTGTATATATCTGTGGATTATTTAATATTATCAAAAGGTATATATGTATTTACATGTGTATATGCTTATAAAGTGAAATATTTTTGTCTATGATAATTTACTGTAACAGGCAAAGGGTATTATTTCATGTCAGTAGTATAACATGCTGTATTACATATGGTATACTTTTTATTTATTATTATTTTAGTTGATTTATTTTTAATATTAATAAAATAAGTTTGTTTTGCTTGAGTTTATAACTGGTATTCAAGGTTCTAACTCATCTTACTCCATAGTTAATCTGAACTGATAAGCTTAATTTTACAAATGTATATGTTTTTATATGCCAACACCATTAAATATTAGAATATGAGTTTCCATATGAGATAATCTGTAAAAGAATAGTAGCTGGATATCTCCATGCAGGTCTTGTCAAACATGTTTCTATGAAAGTGGCATTTAAAGCCCATGTTTTTGCCACTTTATAAAAAACTTTACTCACATCCAATTGAGATGACCCTTGTAGAGGTTGAAAGAAGCATTAGTGTTGACAAGTAAAAAAGGTGATTATTATACTAGTGTGAATGTACATTTTTCTGTACTTAAACTCTTATCAATGGTCAAGGGATTTATACTTGTTAGTGATGCATAGGATGGTTCCCCATTGCACTAATTAATAATGCACAATGTTGTTGGTCTGGAAATGAATATATATATATATATATATATATATATAATGTAACCCATTGTGTTTCATAACATACAGTAATTGTGTGTGCACAAATATATATAAAGTTGAAAGGCAATCTAGAAATAAACACAGACAAAAATTATAGTAGATATTTTGTACATTTATTGAAATCAAAAAATAATAAATAATAACTCTGATTTAAAATAAAAATTGTTTTACAAATTAAACTTTTAAAAATCAAAATAAATCAAAATATTGTATTATTATTATTCTGATTTTGAAATTTAAGAATAAGTTTGGTATTTTAAAAAAATTTTAATTTGTAAATTTTTATTATCTAAGTGAAAAAATATATATCACACCTTGATAAAATTTCCAGCCTGTTTTCAAAATGGATTAGAAAAATAAAAATAAAACTCTGTTTTCAATCAAGATGTTGTTATAACCTCAGATGATCCTATAAGAAGGCTGATAAATATATCAGCCACAGTCTGGATAGTAGTTTTTGTAAGAATGGGTCAGTTGCAAAATTAATTACAATATTTTGTTGCAGCTTGTTGGGACTTTGCATCAATTGGTTTTAGCTGACTGAGGTGGCCGAATAGCCACCATGAAATGATGTAGCTGAAGGCTGGATAGTAGATTCAGGACCTGCTACCATTTTCCTTAGCAGGAGTTTGAATTCACATGGAGAAAAATAACCCACCTCTTAGTGATGAAAGTCATAGCCTTAAATGGGGAGAGGATATTTGCTTTCCTGAAATCTATAAAACCAAGACAGCTGCTTGCTGGAATAATCCTAGATAGAAAGAGACCAACAAAAGACCAACATTTAACATGGATTATACTTCTTCCTAATGATGATGACAAACCTGGATCATATTTTTCTGATGCACCAAAAACCAAGCTTACCAAAAGACAGCTTGAAGAAATTAATGTATTTATGCTGCTGTTAATCTATACATGCAGGGAACAACAGAAAAATACATCACATGTATATAAAGTGAGTTATTTTGATTTTAATATTCCTTAAAATAACTTTTGAAAGTATAAATTAATAACTTATGCAAAAACAAGTAAATAATTTGCTTGAGTCAAATGTCTAAAAGACAATTGATTTGATATATATTAAAAGAAATTGTTTTGGTAAATTCTTATAAAAAATGACATTAAGAGGAGAATGCATAACTTAAATGTAAGCATAATTTTGTGTGAATTAAAATCATAAAGCAAAAACAAAAAATATTAAACTTTATAAAAGAATTAAGCAGCATGATTCTATATACTTTCAATATTGAGTTAATTATAAAAAATATTTAATAATTGGAACAAGTTAAAATATGTAATGTCAATGTGCAAATGCACTCACACACACATATATACATTTTTTTCACATTTGTAGTATTTGTTTTATATACAGATGATAGGTTTAATTATGTATTTATTATTTTATATAATGACTATAATATAAGTGAAGTGTATTGCATATTTATGTGTTTGCATATATGTCAATGCTTGACAAATATGACATATATAAAAGCTTAATCATTTTTTGTTATTATTAAATATTAATTGTATATTATAAATTGCATATCTGTGCATATATATATGCAAACCATAGTAATAACTTGAATTGTATATTATAATTTTGTAAATAATAAATGTGATAATTTTTTATTATTATTGTAATGTAATCAAAATCAGGAGACTTAATTGATATGTAAAAAGCCATAATATTATTTTTTGTTGTTATTAATAAACTTATTTAATTGTTAAAAATTGGTTCCATCATCTTTTGGTCACAAACAGCAATAAAGCTAGTGTTCTCTGAGCTATATTTATGCATGGGATGAATATATAAATGAGGATGTATATTATTGCTTTTGGGAGATCCAGTGATTATCAATCATCATCATCCTGGATGGCACATATGATTATATTCTTTAAAGCCCATGCACTACCTTTTATTTTATTTTAGTTTTATTAAAAGTTAAGTTTACAGTTGGCTAGAACATGTGGCCTGAGCACTGATGATGATCAGCATGTTTTTATATCCCAGCATTATTGTTTAGATTTTCTAATTATTGTGTACTCTAACGGATGGGCACTAAGTTGGTGCATCCATGTTTTGTTGAAATAATTTCCAAGCTAGCAAAGGGTCAATAGTTGGCCTGGACTACAGAAGACCCATTTCCAATCCAGTCACAAGGTTGACTGTTGATTTATATTTTTATTGCTCTTCACTGATAAAAGCCACAAGGCAGAAACTAGTCTGGAGATATTGAATGAGTGGGCATTAGATAAAGATTTTATGCACAAGCATTTTCTGGTATCCATTGATTACTCTGATTGGCACAGGGTGGCACTACTGTATGGAGAGTTTTTCCTTGTTAATAAACAGTTATGTGCTAGTATAAAAGATGGTAATCATGCGCTGCTTAATGTTCTAACACCAATCCTGCCTAATAGGATAGTGGTCACTATGGTTGTTAAGGAGCCAAAGACATCAAAATGTATGGGTCCTGAACTGAGTTTAGACCCATATGATTATTTAAGCTATTGAGCTTAGATTGAACATATTGTGTTTTCAAATTTATTCTCATAGTTTTATACTTAAGTCAGATAAAAGGTGGTTGCTGAAGGGTTGTATTAGATCCTAAGATCTAGCTGCTGTGCTTTCAGATCCAAAGCTCCTCACTGATGATGGCTACAAGCCAGAAACTAGTTGGGGATATTGGATGAGTGGGCATTAGATAGGTATTTTATACACAAGCTTTTTGGTATACATTTACTACTCTGGTTGGCAATGGTGACACTACTGTATAGCGAGTTTTGCCTTGTTTATAAACAATTATGTGCTAGTATAAAAGATGGTGATCATGTGATGCATAAATGTTTAACACCAATCCTGCCTAATAGGATAGTGGTGGCTATGGTTGTTAAAGAGCCAATGACACCAAAATGTATGGGTTCTGAACTGAGTTCAGACCCATATGACTATATAAGCCATTGAGCTTAGATTGAAAATATTGTGTTTTCAATTTTATTCTCTTAGTTTTATAGTTAAGTAAAGATAAAGGTGGTTGCTGGAGGGTTGCATTAGTTCCTAAGATCTAGGTGCAGTTCTCTCAGATTCATAGCTCCTCACTGATGAAGGTTACAAACCAAAAACCAGGATGGGAATATTGGATGGGTAGGCTTAGATGGGGATTTTATGCACAAGCCTTCTGCTAACCATTGATTACTCCAGTTGGCTGAGTGTGGCACTTATGTATGGAAAGTTTTGCCTTGTTTGTAAAAATAAATCACCTGTCAATCTTGTGACTGGATTTAAATGGGTGTACTATAGACCAGCAAAATATTTAGCTTTTTCTAGCAGGGGGCAGATTATTTAAACAATAATTTGGAAACACAAATGTAGGTGCTAATCCATAAATATTTAACATTTAAAAAATATGCTGGATTGTTGAAACATGCTTAATGTTAACAATGCTCTTGTCACTTTCTGGCATTAAAGCACTGGCTAACTATAAACTTAATTTCTAAATAAATAATTAAAATTCAATGTAGTGCATGGACTTTAAAGGATTTTTTTGTGCCACACACCATCAGAGAAGTAAAGAAATTATCATCAACTGGATGTACATAAACACTAAATATACACTCCTTTAATATGAGAGACTATTATGCATGAATCCAGCTCAGTGAGCAAAAGTTCTATAACTGTTACTGTGAGAAAGAGGCATAATCCTAACATATGTTTTAAATCTATTTTAGGATTAATTAAAACACTGGAATAACTTTAACAATAATTATTAATTAGAAACAGGAAAATGAAAATTAAGGTGTGCTGAATATGCCATAAATATGAATTTGGCAAGCTATCACATTGTTATTTACAAATATTTCATAATAGGTTTACATAAAACAAACCTAAATATAAGCACACAGACATGCAGTATAATAATTAATGAATATATTTGAATTGTCATAAAACTCTAAATAAAATTTATTTTTATAATACATAATTAATGATTGTTTAACATATATGTGTATGCACATAGAAATGTGCACACATACTGACATTTATTATAAGAACCTCATAAACCATATATTTTCTCAATACCCAATTAACTCCAAGTTAAAAATGTCCATAAGATTCACAAATACATGCATATATATATATATATAAAAGATAGTATGAGCAAAAGTTATTAATAAATTCATTATCTCTAATGGGAAATTTTTTTTTTTTTACTTTTTTAAAATATATATATATATTGTACAATTTGTTTATATCTGGTACAAATATATTGGTGTTTGGTAAAAAAAATTTTTTTTTAAAAAAAGTAAATTTAAAAATCTTTAAAAGATGCAATTGAATTTTTTTAAATTACTGTAATTTATTTTTTTGAAAATTAAATTTTTGGTTCATGTTTTTTATGGTAATTTAATTAAAGTTAAAATTGGAATAAATAAAAGACACACAGATTTCTAATCTAGATAAACGAAAACCAAGAGAATTCCACACGCAGCTAATTAAAGATAGCAGAAAAAATTTATATAAAAAAACTTTGTAGTTGGGAAATAAAAAATAAATTTACAAGATTATTGATGAGTTTTTTATGATAAAACAAAAATAAAAATATGCACAGAAGTCTGAAAACTGGATCATGGGTATAAAGAAAATACCAGGGTCTTGTCTATTTTTTTTTGGCTGATCCTAAATTATGAAATATTCATGGCCACTCTATGCTGAAATAATTTGTCATGCAGGAGCAGATCAAAGTTTTTGCCAACAAAATTCATTTAGACATCAACCACAAAAAAGCTTTCCTGACTAGCCTTTAGGACAGTCAAAGAGCAAGTTAAAATCAATGGCCACAACTGCATTCTACCTCATGACAAACCATGCATAATAATTAACAGACTTTGTGTTCACTAAATTTATTGCTAACATAAGATTAATTTTTCCCAATTGTGACTAAATTAAGTGTTCACAAACCATTCTCAAATATAAGCATGTAATATTATCCCAATAAAGACATAATTTTTTTTGTCCAACAGACTCTTATTTACACCCTTCTAAAAAAAACTTAAGAAGTGAACATTTAATTGTTAAACTGTTTTAATTATTTTATCTAACTATCTGGATTAGCATGTGTGTAGTCCTTCCAATTTATTAGTAATTTATCTGTTAAATATTTTAATTTGTTAGAATAAAATATTTCTAACCCTGTGCATTATTAATGTTAGTCATTAAATTTATTAATATTAGTTAATTGCTTTATAAATGTGTAAATTATCTTTGCCAATATCCTTATTTATTAATTAAGCTCTGGGAGTAATATTATCTGAAAAATATTAAGTTATGGAAAATCATAATCCCAATCTTTCAAAGTATTTTTTTCTTAAATTTATGATGTGCGATGTGATGGATTTCAGCATATTGTTGTATGAATTCTGGCACTTTTATTAAAATAAATAAAAGGCTAATTCTGCCAGCAGTGCAGGTCATAATAAATAGTAAGCCAGTTAATCAGGAAATATAGCTATGTTTTTGAAAACAAGAACAAGATATTTTTCTTCTCCATAGTTTGATTAACTTTCACTAAATAGTGTATAAAAGAAGGCCTACTAAAACATGAAAAACATTGCAATATATATATATAATTTTTTTGACAGTTCACAAAAGTTTTTTTTTTTTTAGGTTACTCTTAATTAATTATAAATTTCTTTAAAAGTATTTTAGCAAGTTTTTTGTTTTCTAAACTAGAAAGACTTTTGAAGATTACTTTTTTTAAAAATTTAAAAATAAAACCATTTATATATTAATCCTTTGTTTTTAGACTTAAAATTCAAGTAAAAATATTTTCTTGTTTTACTTTTAAATAAGAGATTTACACAATCATCATTTTCACTAAAGAGCTTCACTTTAATAAATAAACTGGAAACAGTCATTTTTTTTCATTATTCTAGTTTTAATTAAATAATTTAGTCAAAAATTATTTACCTTTAAAACCAGCTGATATCTGTAAGTACATTTTTTTCCATTGCAGTATTTTCATTGTCTGTATTCTTTGCATATTAATAAACCTGCATATGCAGCATAGTAATCTCTTGGGAAGCTGTTACTTTCTAAAACTATAGACATTGTCGGCTTATTGTCATCTTTGGGAAAGCTATAATTCAGGTAACTGACATCATCCAAACAACTCCATTTAGTCCCAAATTTGATAGGCATTAAATATACCATCTTGTACACAACATGGATTATGGAGAACACAGAAAATCAGGCCCTTCCGTGTGAATCCACACTACAATTGTGATATTATCAGCATCTGACTTGCAGAGCCTTGTTTTCAGTGTATATCTTCATAATAATTCTACTACTGTTGTAATCTGTAAAAATTTCCCTTCTAATTTTATTCCGACCTTCTTATAGCCAGGGTGGAAGTAAAAAAACTAATTAAAAGTAAGTTTTCTTTATCTTGATTTGAAAAAGTTAATGACTCTTTTCAATTTACCTGAATCTTTTCAAAAACAACTTTGTAGGATTTTTATCAAAATATATTATATAAGCTTTCATTAAAAATGTTTTAAATCAAAACAGAACATGGAATTTTATAATTATAAGTATATTTATTGTAACATAAAAACATGTTTGTTTTAATTTCAAAATCAGAATGAAGAAAATATGAATTACACTTTTTAGATGTTTAATTTATAATCAATTTTTTTAAATTGAAAATTATTTAACTCTTAACTGTATTCCACTATAATGCAGAAAATATTTACAAAAAATATTTGTTCATAATTATTTTTTTTTTTCAACTTTATATATATGTTCACATATTACTATGTTGTTATATGGAATGAGAGACATAACTGTCTCAATATATATATATATATATATATATATATATTGAGACAGGCATATATATATATATATATATATATATATGCCTGCAGAAAGGAGTTTGCTATTAACTGAAAGGAGACCTTTTGATTCCTCTTGGAGGCCTTAAAGGAACCGAGCAGGGCAAATTCCTAATGTCCACTGCATATATTCTTGTAGTTGCAGCTGTTATTACTATGTGATTATTCATATAGTACAAGAACATGGATGGGCTGCTCACCAACATGCATTAGCCAGTGTGGTGAGTTTATTGGCTTTTTACCTCTGAGTTTAAGAATATTTTTTCCAATATATACAATCATGACAGACAAAAATAAATCATGGCTTTTATTCCCAGGAGGCTGTAAAGTCACCAACCAAAACAGCAGTTTGTGGCCGAAAACATAAGGTGCTAAGAATATTTTGATTGCAGACTTAGGCTGCCATTTGATGATGACTTTTTATTTATGCTTCAGCAATTTGGTTCATACCAGTATATAAAAAATATTCAATTTTGTTGATCACATTTAAAAATATAATATTCTCGGTCTGCCTTTCAGGCTTCTTTCTGAAATTTTTCCTTTCAAAATATTTTACAAATATACACCATATCGTAATAAATGATTTAAAAACGTAATCTTTCTTTTTATTGTATTCTGCAATTCTCTTTTTAATTCAAGTTCTCTTATTATTTAATCTATATTCTTTTTTCTCTGCAAATTCATTGTAGTTAATTTTCTCCAAAGCAACAATTTTATTTCTTTTAATCTTTTTCTTTCTCGCTTCCCTAAGGACAACATCTCACAACCATATGTCAACATAGTCCAAATTAAAAAGAAAATTAATATAATTTATTAAAAAACTATTAATATTTCACCAACGTGAACAACACTTATAAACAATGAAAATTCAGGGATTTGATGTATGTCCTTTATTTAATGGGTTAGAAAAGATTATAAAATGCATGAATAGAAAAAAAGAGTAAGACGAGGGATGGTATAAATGTCTATGGTGGAAGTGAGATATTAAAAGCACTAATGTAAATGAAAATTTCATTCACAATGCAACAATTATTCATTCTTCCATTGAACATTAAAAAGGTGTGGAAAATAGCACCTATTTTTATGAGGTGTCTGATACTTCTAAATAAAGTACTGCATGAAGATTGTTTAAAGAAATAAATGCTTAGTGAAAAAAAAAGGTCCTCATGTTTGTGTTGTTGAATGGTTGTAATATGAAAGGGGTTGAAATAAGAGATGCGTGATAAATACAAAAAAAGAGAAGAAATTAGGGTAATGATATGAAGCTGTAAATATCCTATCCATATTTACATTTCATTAAAGCAAATGGTAGCAGCACTGGTATGGGATTTGAATCCATTCTATGTCTCATGGCTGCTGGTCTCAAGCATTAGGCAGCTATTTATACTAATAATTATCATGTCATAATCTAACAATATATATTTTTTTGTTTGTATCACCATGTTCGTATGTGTGTGCACAAACGTGCCCATGAAATAATCTTTCTTGTATAATATGTATTTGTAAACTGTATTCCTTTAAAAATTTATATAATAGGTTATCATTTACCATCATACTTTAATTTATTGTCTGTAAAACTAACCTGTTAATTAATTCTAAGAAATTTATTTATGTTAATTACTATGCTTGAATATTATATATTTAAAAGTAAATTATGAAAAATGTAAGTGCTACAGTTAGTTCAAATAGTTTTTTTTCTCATGTGTCATAGCAACAGCCAGGAAGCGAACCGCTAACCTGGGACAACTGCTTGTAAAGCGGCCGTCACTGACCTCTCAACCACCAATGCTTGACTAGTTCAAATAGTTTTGTTAAATTTTTGCACTAATTATTTCATTTTGTGATATTTATATTTTTCTGTGTAAAAGAAAATACCTCAAATACGCTTTACTTAAAACAGTCATTTTTAGTATTATTAATTGTGAGAGTCATTAATTATTGTAATTTATAAAGTATAACAAAATTCTAAGAATTTCATGAGTAAGGTTTTTTTTTGTTACTAATTAAATTCTTTGCTAATCTCCAATCCAATTAAATGAGCTTTATATTGTGGATTGAGATTAGGGTTTTCAGGACTCATTATTTTTGCTATGTTTTGTGATTTCTTTATTTCTTTTAATAGCCATGGGGAAGTTTGGCTTTGCCATCTTGATATGAACCAGCCAATAGCAGGAAATCATCGTCGATACCAACTACAGAGATCCAGCTAGGGATATTGCAATTGGTAGTTGACAAAGTTAGATGGAACATGTAGATAATTTTGGGATTAGCTAAATATCCTGAAAACACTTTAAAAAAGGATTTTTTTAGTTTACTTTGTGAAGAGTACCTATTCAATTTGAAAGAAAATTTCCAAAATGACGGGATAAAGAAAAATAGATTGTTTGTTCCAAATCAGTCGGGATGTCGTTTCCACGCTATGCAAGGCCATAACATCAAGCCCAGTTCTAACAAACTCCAGATATTCTAACGAGATGAAAGCTAACTTTAATTAAACCTGCTTTGAAGAATGGATCGTTCGCCGATTGATAGTGAGGTAAACGCATTTAAATAGCCAACAATTTTAAACTGTAACTTTCAATTTTTTATTTTAAAATCCCTTTAACAGAATATATATATAATCTTTTTCTTTAAATTTTCATTTTTTTATGTTTTAAACGCTTTCTTTTTATTTAAAAGTCATTAAGTCTTATAAATTAAATACATTTTTTTTTAAAAATTAGATTGTTTGATTTTTTATTTGAAGGTTTTTTTATTTAAACAAGTTTCACCTTTTTGTTTGTAATATTCTTCGTCTGTAAATGTCTTGAAAGTTATTATAACGCTTGCTTGAATTTTATAATACAACTGATATGGAAACAGCAATTAAAAGGTACATTTAATTACTAATTAGTTTAAGTTAATAGCGGTCATCATGTGACCACATTTCATGAATACTGTTAAAATTTATCTCTGCAAATATCAGAAAATATTTAAGTATTTAACTGAAATAGCCTCAATGTGTATATTATATCTATATGTATATTTTTCAAAAGTAACCTTTATTAGTAAAAGGATTACAAAAATTTTGGGTACACTTACCCATTGAGAATTACAAAGTGTTCAATGTAACAAACAAGGTAAAACAATTATTGATTATATAAAGTAAATATGCTTGATAACAATTATGTCCATAAAAGAGTTGCTATAATGTTGATATTAATGTGTATCTGAACATGAGTATCTATACATGGATCTACATGGCCCAGCTACTGAGAAGTTATCCATCACCCAATGATCCCACCCCTGGGACCCTGAAGACCCAAATGCTTCAGCTGAATAGGTGGACAAGTCCAGCATTGCGCCAAACACCACAACAGGCATCGAGGTCCAAGGCCCAAGTCCATTAAATAATAAACTCTTGACCTGCAGCCGAGCCATGCCAAGACCATTCCAGATGCCTCTGTCTCCCAATTAACAGTCCAAATGTGCAGGGACCACATTCAGTCTACCTGCCCAGAATTGGAAAGCCAACTAAGAAAAACTAACACATAGCAAGCACAGATCTGCACTGCCCAAAACCAATCCATCAAGGGGACACAGCAGCCGACCAGAGCAGAAATGGTGCTGAGACTTTGACCAGGTACCCTCCCAGCAGGTTTTCCAGGTAGCAGCAATAATTGTCAACAGCCTGCACCAATGAACTAGCCTCCTAGCGACCGCCACCACCCCGAGGAAGAAAAGAAAAGTGCAGACCCATGCCTGCAAAATTATTGTAGCAAAGCTTCCATCAAGGTTACAAAATTTGGAGGTAACCCAAATCAGACCAACCACCTTACAAACTCTTTAATTTTAAAGTTAACCAAAAAAAAATATTAGCTCAATTCAACACTGCCCTAATAAACAAGCCATCAAGGGGATGAAGCAGCCTCCAAAGTCTGCTTCATTGTTGTTAATTCTTGATACATGTCATATATTTTCTAAATATTAGTTCAACTCATCCGACTGTAAGGTTCTCCAGGGATTATGATCTAGCTTATATATTTCCATTTGGTTATTCCGATTATGAACAGTGTGATTAGTGTTGTAGGATTCTTGCTTATTGTTTGGTTGTACAGTAGAGATGAATGGCAACCAATCTGTTATAATAACTAGTTTCTGTAACCATGTTGTGGACTTGATTGTAGTAGGATTCCAACTGGGACTCTTGTATTGATCTTATTTGATTTCTGCTTACCTTAATTGAAATCTAGGCCTTGATTATGAAATCTAGGCCTTGATTTGTAATCAAGGTTTCAGTTGTGTAGTGTAAAAGTTTGTAATCTGTGGATTATTCTTAATAATTGTTGGATTAAAGGAGTTGAGTGAATTGCAGCTTCAATATCTTTGTTTGGGTCTATACCATCATTTGAACTTATTTTTTTATCTTTAAATCATTGTGTTTTGGCTCAGGAAACACTTTGTTCTAATTCTGTGTCAATTTGAAAATTTTCTATTCTTTTTGTGGTGCCCCAATCGCACTGGAAGTGGCCCAGTAACTTTGATCTAATCATCAGAAAAATTTAATTCTTATGCAGGGAGATGGCTTAAAACATAATCTATAATGTTTGATTCTAAAATTGAGATCGAATTCATATTTAAAATAATTTCCTCCTCCTACGCATTCAGCCACGATGATATCGTAACTTTTTTCTTATGAACAAATTAACGCTGGGATTTCTTCTTCTTTTTTTTTCCATAGGTTTATGATTACTTTTGTATCTAGTTTGATTCTTGGTCTATTTCCTGTCTTTCCTAATTTGTTTGCAGCTGTAGAATCTTGCCATATCTGATGCTATTGTGAAATTCTTAAGACTATTTTTATTAAGCTTTTTCTTTTTTTTTTTTTGCCGACGTTTTTAATAAAATTTGACCCGCAAACTATTTCTCAATTAATTCTATCATTAAGCTTAGGATTTCTAGTAACATTTTTTTTAATTATTTGGTTTCGTTTTAAAATCTTTTCCTAAGTTTTATTCTTGCTCAAATGATTCTAAGCTTTCCTTGTACTGGCTTTTGCCTTTTTTAATGGCAGCCATTAGCATAGAACGATACAATTGATAATTTCAAATACTTTTGAGTGAAAACTGATTTAATATTTCTTGTAAAGGTGGTGAGATGATAAAACAAGTACTCACCTATATCTTGGCAAACTTTTTTCCCCATAAACTCAAAATTGAAAGCATAATGAGTCTCATTCTTCTGGTGCCAGTGAACAGTCAACTGCTCCAGCTGGCAAAAGGAAGTGGACTGGATGTATATCTATCATCAGATGACCGCAAATGTTAAATAATATTAAATAAAGCTGTGAATTCTTTGATATGTGACTAACTCAATGTTTTCGGAACCATAAAGATTTTAAAATGTGGAAGCAAGCTTCTTTCTTAAATCATCCCTCTTTGCTATGTATTCATTAAAGACCAATTTTTTTTTGTTGTTATGGATATTCTGTTGCAGAACAACCATTTTATTGAATCAGGAATTAACATGTTGTGATCAGTGATGACACAAACTTTATCTTTTATAGGCGTTATATTATTATAAGTGCAATTATTGCTTCCTACCTTCTTGCTTTGCTTACCTTAAGAGGTTGAAATAAATCAGCTTTAAAGTGTTGATTCACACGTGAAAGTGGATGAATTCCCAGCTCGTGGATCTTGGTTTTTCTATCCTACTGAAGCGTATCTAGATCACCTAGTAGGTGATAATCCCTATATGTGAACGATATGCTTGAATTAGAGAATTGGCATGTTTTCAAGTGATTTTTTTTATTGTAATATAAAATGTTTGGTTAGAGGACCACGTATTTTATACTTTATATATATATATATATATGATCTGTATCAGTTAGGCAAAGCATAGTTCATGGATAATAATGATTACTTTATATTACTGTACTTGTAAAGTCATACTGCCTCCATTATTATTACTATTATTATTAAAATAGATTATTTTATATCCTGAAAAGCTCTTTTAAAATCGAATGTCTGTACTTGTTTATCATTAATAATTAAGTAAATAATTGATCGTTATTGAAACGAATCATTTTGCTTCTATATAAGTTGTTAAATTAAAATTTTATACTAATACAACTCTAAATTAATTGTGGTATATAATGATATATTTATTATGTTAAATTTAAATGTCAAAAAGGACCAACTTTTATTTGGTATTATTTTATTCTTGGCACCTTAATCACAAATGTTTTATAAATCTATTGTATGTACTCACGGCACACTCAAACATTATATATTTTATGTTTTATATGTTAAACTATGTAATTAATTGTCAGTAATTGCAAATCAAACGTTCTAAAGTTTCAAGTTGTATAAGTTGTATAAACAAATTTTCAATCATTGTAAAATCTATTATTAGATAATTTATTAAATCTCTGTGATTTGATTTAGATTGCTTTTCACTTATGTTGTTCTGAATCTCTAGTATGAATTATTCTAGTAATTGAGGTATTATTAATATTGAATTCAACATATATAAAATCGGTCAGGAATGTCATTATTATTATTACAGATCCAATTTATTAATTGCTGCTAAATTAATCCTGAATCATTCCCAATGAATGATTATTATTTAAGTGTTAATTTCTCATGTGTCTCTTGATATTCTATTACTCAGTCTCCTGCAAACCGTGACCTCAGCTGGGCCTGAATAAAAGAAAGGGGTATTACTCATATCCTCAAAAACGTTATTTATTAGTTGGAAACTTGGGAATTCATGCAAATAGGTAGGAGTCTATGATTGCCCCTGACTTATGTATCTTGTGCTTGGTCAGTCTCTGGTTACTTTTGCTTGGGCTCTGGGTTTTGCTGAATGGATACACGCTTTTGACTGGTACCATAATATTTTTTTACCGGGTTTGGACGTTCATTCGTGGAGCCTGTTAATTATTCACACAGCCTGAAAAATTCATTAGCTATATGGGTATAATATGCTATATACAATTTAATATATACATAATTTTCCAGAATATAAAATGATTTAATTATTTTGTCATATTGAGTTTATAAAATCAAATATCGTTTTATTAATAAATTAAAAAGTAATACCCTGTTTGCCATCTGTAAACTGTAATTTTTTTTTGATAAACTGATTAATTAAAAGTGAAAACATTGCATATGCGTAAATAGATTGTATGGAATGTGAAATTTGAAAGTTGTTCGAACTACTATATTATGTATAAAATTGTTTTTATTTATCTCCCAGATTCGAGAGCAGATGATGTGTAAAAACTTCTTATATATTCTGCTGTCAAGTTTAGAAAAATGATCCTAAAGTGATATCAAAGTGATTAAATTTAGTTTCCGAATATCATCTGTATAAACTCAATGACGGTGTTTTGCAACAGTATAAAATGTTCTTGTGAAAAGTTTTTTTTTTAGTTCGCTTAAATTACTACACAACGATTATAACTATAAATGTAAAAGTTTTTTTTTTTGTTCTGCTAAGCTGTAGTACCTGGTTTTTTCAACCATATATATATTTGGTAAAAAAAAAGGTAAAAAAAATAATTTAAAAACCTATTACAAACATGTCTAGAATTTTTTTTTGCATCTGCTTTTATACTCATATATAGAAAAAAGTTTTTATGTTTTCTTGTGTTAAAAAAATATTAAGGCCCATGTACTACATCCATAAGTCTGAGTCTTGAAATGATAAGCAGATATGCTCCATGTTTATTGTATTGTACCATGATTCTGAACTTAGTATATGTGTAGAATTAAAAAAAAAGGAAAGGATTTTTTTTGGGTTTGCTAAGCTGTAGTTCCTGGTTTTTGAACCATATATATATTTTGTAAAAAAAGAGGAAATATTTGTATAGAAATTTTTTTTAAGTAATATAATGTTTGTGTCTATTTTAAAAGCAAAGTGTAAAGAATTTGACACGTGTATGGATTTTTTTTCTTTCAACTTTTTCTCTAAGTTGTTTTTTTCTCTTTCTTTTCCAATAGGGTGTAGTACTATGTAAGGTATATAGATGTATGTGTGCATAAAATCTATATATTTGTCTATGTAGCACTGCGTGTATATGTACATGGGTGTGTATGTATGCGATGTGTAGGTACAGTGTAATATCTAAAAAGGAAAAAGATGTGTTTGAAAATTTTTATATGTATTGCATTGCTATATATTTTCTTGGAAACCTATATGTCTGGAGAAATTGTGCTGTATCTCAAGCATAGAAGTTTAAAAATGTGCAATTTTTATTTTTTTCTGGATTTAACGGTTGAAGATATTCACATTCCCAAATGATATTTCATATATACAGTTTTATATACTGGGACCAATATAGTTAAAAATTTGTTTGGTTCACCTAAGTTTGAATGCATAGTGACATGTAATAATTTATGTATTTGCTCTTAAACTTAGCATAACGTTTTCTATTAATGTTAGATTTATACAAAACTCAAACTATGCAAAATAATCATAAAGTGATGTCAAAGTGATGTAAAGTTTATTTTGTGAGTATCAAAACTCAAACCAAGGACTGTATTTTACAACCACAATATGTTTTTTGAAAAGTTTTTTTTGATATAACCATGGAAAGGTTTCATTGTTTCAAGCAGAGGTAAATATTTGGGTTTTTTTCCCACTGGTTATACTCATCTAAACCGATGTATTGCATCCATAAGCCTTATGTGTAAAAGGTTGTAATAAGATATAGTTACTGTTTTTTGATATATGCACACAGCGTTAACAATAGATAATGGTACAGATATTAGAGCTAGCCATAAGTGTTATATCATTCTAATTTTGATAACTGGTGCCCTGGTGCAGAAAATAGAGGACCTTCTACCAATATAAATTTGTTATCAAATTCAAAGAAAAGGGAAAGAAATGAAATCTCTGTAATAATGGTACTTCCTGACAACAAGTTTAACTATGAGATTCAGAACTAGAGTAGAAATGAGAATGGAAAAATATATGTGAAATTATTACAACTAAATGATGTAATAAATATATGAAAAAAAGAGGGGATTTTCTGTTGTTTTTTGTTTCCTTTTTAGGTTTATTTCCAGGCCGATAGGATGACTAAGGCCAACCATCCGGAGGATTGGTAAAATAATAATCATCATTGGCCAAAGTTTCAAAATTTTTTCCATGAGAAATTTATCTTGAATTTGTTTTTTTTTAAAATCAATTACATACCAGGCTTCAGACAGTATATAGTTAGTACAAGTCAATAAGGACACAGTAAGCATGTGGTAATAAAACAGTGGACAGAGGAGAAAAATGGACGCTCTAGTTATTTAAGATTGTATTAAAGTTACAGTGAGTCATAGTTGTAGTAAAATAACTTTGAATTCTAAGTTCAGCATTATTACAGTTATTGTATCAAACTTTTTGAAATCCAAATGGATAATCGCATAGAAGAAAAGGAAAGTGAAGATGTTGATGCCAGCATCCCAATGAAAGAAGAAAACATGGAAGAACAAATTTCAGAGGTTATGGTAAAGAGTGCATTTTCCCTTGTCCGTGAGTTCAAACAAGACTCTATATCTTCTTATCAAAATAAAAATCTGATCATTTTATTCCATAGTATGATGGTTCAAATCCAAAGTAATGCACAGGAATTGAGAACAGAAATGATGAGGCAATCCATGAATGTTCAAAAGAATGCAGAGAGGAAAACACCAGTGTTCTAAAAGCAATAGAAAAGTAGGAAGGATCTACAAAAGCCATTGAGGAGACAAGAAGAGACATCAAAAAAAGGTCATGAGAATGGCAGGACAACATAAACCAGGAAGCAGGGGAGATCATTGATGTAACTAAAGATAACATAGCCTCTATAGAACCAATTTTGGAAAACAAAGTAATAGAGGGTATGGAAATTGTGAACAAGATAGATGATACTACAAAGAAAGAATTTCAACAAAGAGCTAACTGAATAGAGAATCTGATGAATCAAACAACAATTCTGGAGAGATTCAAAGATGGTTTCACCTTCGAAACAAAGGATATTGATGCTAAAATTAAAGATAAACAGTTTTCATGGGAGTGCATTTAACAGACCTTGGAGTGAATGGCATGGAAGCACAAAGAACAAAAACAATGTTGGAAACTCATGATTCTATGGTCATGAAGACAAATTCTAACTCTATTGTAAAGAATTAGTTTTTGATTTGACAGAAGTTACTCACAGTCAATGTTTTTCTCTAGTGGATTTAGCTAAGGATGAATAAAGTACTGATGAAATGTCAGTTTCAAACTTACTGCAAACCAATCCTTCTCAAAGTGATATCAGTTTATCACTTTCTAATGATGTGGTTGTATCAATTATGAAATCTATGACTGATAGTACAGTGTGTGATGTTTTAGATGAGTCTTCTAAACTTGTAATTGATAAGTCTGAGTTATATTATCACAATAACCATAAAGATGTTCAGTGGAGAAGTGATTAGGAAGGATTGATGAAGACATCAGTTAAAGTTTGTGTATAGCAGCAAATGTAAAATTTCCAGTTGTAATGATGCTGAATAACCTGATAGGAAGATGAAAGAAGTGAACAGATCTTCAGATAAGATCAATAATACTCATTTTCATAATTCTGATAATTTTTTAATTAGTACCTATGATCAGAACAAAATTGATGAGAACATGAACTCACTGGACATAGGAATTAAATCTCTTTTGGGGCATGGACCTATTTTGAAAAATATAGTGTCTTAAAAGATAGAGAAAAATTTCTAGATTGCCAAAATGAACATGTCAGAATGGATACTGTTAAGTTAAATATAGTTGGAAAAAAGTTTTAATGCAAAATACTACATCAAAGCATAGTGCGGCAACACCTTTTTATATTTTAATATGAGTACCCAAAACCAGCAATGTCACCAAGAAACAATTTATGAAATTTTTTCCTTTATATCAAGGACCCTACCAGATTCAGAGGAAATGTGGCAATAATGTTTTTTAGCTTAACGGATAATGGATTTAAGAAGGGTATCTTTAACACAATGAGCTGATATTTTAAGTTAGCTCATATATATATAAGCTCACATATTTATAATTTTGTCATAAATATTTTCCGAAGTTAAATGGTTTGTAAAATAAAAATTAACAAATGATTTTAATTTAATGGGAAGGGTAAAATCTTAAACTTTTATTTTTGCTATAAATTTGAGCAATTTTTTTTTTAAAAAAAAAGATAAAATATAACTTATTGTCAAAAATGTTAAAAGTGTTTAATTAAAAGGGAGAAAACTCGAGAGATAAAAGGGTGGGGGGAAAGAAAACAAAATTAGATTGTTGGTAGTAATTAGACTCTATTGTTGAAACTTTCACAAACTAAGAGTATTTGGAATATTTGCTATTACACTAATTAAAAAGAAAAAAAAAGATAAGAGAAAAAGATAGAAAATGGCACTTCCAACGTGTTGGGCTTGTTAACAAGAGAAACACCCAGAGATCAGAGTTTAAAAAAGAATAAAAGAAGAAAAAAAAAAATTTAGTAAGGGTGGTGGATTTCAGATGGCGGTGGTATGTCAATATTCTCGTAGGGAGGGTTAGGAGTTCGAATATAAAATTAAAGAAAACAAAATAAAATATGATTGAGGACAAAAGTAGCATGGAAAGCCCGGTGGTAACATTTAAAAACCCCGAGCGGTATCAGTTGCAAGAAATATTGAGAGCTATCGCTGAGCTCAAAGAAATTGTAATGGAAGACCGTAAAGAAATAAAAGAAATGAAAGGCATGATACAAGAATTGTGGAAAGATGTGAATGAATTAAAAGAGAGGAAAAAGAATAGGAACAGTGAAAAAAAAAGGAAGTCATAGACCCAGTGGACCATAAAGTCAGTAAAGAGGTAAAAAAGACAGAAAACGAAGAGACAGAGCAGTTTACAGGGGAAACTAAAGAAATCCTGAACAAGAAGGCTATACAAATAAACCGAGAGAAAGAGGTAATGGAAAGAAAGCTCAACGAATCTGGAGAAGAAGAGTTCGATAGGGTCACGTTGGCGAAATTTATACACATAAAAACATTTAAAGGGGAAAGGGAGGAAAGCCCTTTTGACTACTTGGACAGACTAGGGGATTTTTTCTACGTCCATAAGTCAAAAGAAAAAGAGATCATAATAGCGACGAGCCATTTGAGTGGTTCCACTAGGGAATGGTGGAAGGCGGTAAATTACAAACCCCCTACATTCCAAAAATATCGAACTATGATTTTGCGAGGGTTTTGGAGTGTGGAGAAACAAGAAACCATACGCATGAAGATATCGCAAGAAAAGTATAAAGTGGACAAAGACGGTATGTATAGTCAGTTTTTCCAATGTCAAGCGGCAAAATTGAGAGCCTTGGAGGCATATCCGATTGACCAATTCCAGATAGTGTGAACTATCAGATTTAACCTTCCGTCAGTTGTGCAACGTAAGTTGGCCGAAAACCATCGGCTATCCATTGAGGAAGCATTAGAAATATTACAAGATATAGAATGGGAAAACCAGGGGGTAGGTGGAGAAAGTGAAGTTAGATGGGAGAACTGTAACGAACCCGCAAGTATGAGTAACTATAACCCCAAGAAAAGTTGGGACAAGTCACCTCGGGGCAATTAAAGTTTTTTTATTGTTTTTTTTTATATGACAAATGGGGCAATGAGCTGATATTTTAAGTTAGCTCATATATATATAAGCTCACATATTTATAATTTCATCATAAATATTTTCCGAAGTTAAATAGTTTGTAAAACAAAAATTAACAAATGATTTTAATTTAATGGGAAGGGTAAAATCTTAAACTTTTATTTTTGCTATAAATTTGAGCAATTTTTTTTTTTAAAAAAAAAGATAAAATATAACTTATTGTCAAAAATGTTAAAAGTGTTTAATTAAAAGGGAGAAAACTCGAGAGATAAAAGGGTGGAAGGAAAGAAAACAAAATTAGATTGTTGGTAGTAATTAGAATCTATTGTTGAAACTTTCACAAACTAAGAGTGTTTGGAATATTTGCTATTACACTAATTAAAAAGAAAAAAAAAGATAAGAGAAAAAGATAGAAAATGGCGCTTCCAATGTGTTGGGCTTGTTAACAAGAGAAACGCCCAGAGATCAGAGTTTAAAAAAGAATAAAAGAAGAAAAAAAAATTTAGTAAGGGTGGTGGATTTCAGATGGCGGTGGTATGTCAATATTCTCGTAGGGAGGGTTAGGAGTTCGAATATAAAATTAAAGAAAACAAAATAAAATATGATTGAGGACGAAAGTAGCATGGAAAGCCCGGTGGTAACATTTAAAAACCCTGAGCGGTATCAGTTGCAAGAAATATTGAGAGCTATCGCTGAGCTCAAAGAAATTGTAATGGAAGACCGTAAAGAAATAAAAGAAATGAAAGGCATGATACAAGAATTGTGGAAAGATGTGAATGAATTAAAAGAGAGGAAAAAGAATAGGAACAGTGAAAAAAAAAGGAAGTCATAGACCCAGTGGACCATAAAGTCAGTAAAGAGGTAAAAAAGACAGAAAACGAAGAGACAGAGCAGTTTACAGGGGAAACTAAAGAAATCCCGAACAAGAAGGCTATACAAATAAACTGAGAGAAAGAGGTAATGGAAAGAAAGCTCAATGAATCTGGAGAAGAAGAGTTCGATAGGGTCATGTTGGCGAAATTTATACACATAAAAACATTTAAAGGGGAAAGGGAGGAAAGCCCTTTTGACTACTTGGACAGTCTAGGGGATTTTTTCTACGTCCATAAGTCGAAAGAAAAAGAGAAGATCATAATAGCAACGAGCCATTTGAGTGGTTCACTAGGGAATGGTGGAAGGCGGTAAATTACAAACCCCCTACATTCCAAAAATATCAAACTATGATTTTGCGAGGGTTTTGGAGTGTGGAGAAACAAGAAACCATACGCATGAAGATATCGCAAGAAAAGTATAAAGCGGACAAAGACGGTATGTATAGTCAGTTTTTCCAATGTCAAGCGGCAAAATTGAGAGCTTTGGAGGCATATCCAATTGACCAATTCCAGATAGTGCGAACTATCAGATTTAACCTTCCGTCAGTTGTGCAACATAAGTTGGCCGAAAACCATCGGCTATCCATTGAGGAAGCGTTAGAAATATTACAAGATATAGAATGGGAGGACCAGGGGGTAGGTGGAGAAAGTGAAGTTAGATGGGAGAACTGTAACGAACCCGCAAGTACAAGTAACTATAACCCCAATAAAAGTTGGGACAAGTCACCTCGGGGCAATTAAAGTTTTTTTTTTATTGTTTTTTTTTATATGACAAATGGGGCAATGAGCTGATATTTTAAGTTAGCTCATATATATATAAGCTCACATATTTATAATTTCGTCATAAATATTTTCTGAAGTTAAATAGTTTGTAAAATAAAAATTAACAAATGATTTTAATTTAATGGGAAGGGTAAAATCTTAAACTTTTATTTTTGCTATAAATTTGAGCAATTTTTTTTTTTTTTTAAAAAAAAGATAAAATATAACTTATTGTCAAAAATGTTAAAAGTGTTTAATTAAAAGGGAGAAAACTCGAGAGATAAAAGGGTGGGGGGAAAGAAAACAAAATTAGATTGTTGGTAGTAATTAGACTCTATTGTTGAAACTTTCACAAACTAAGAGTATTTGGAATATTTGCTATTACGCTAATTAAAAAAGAAAAAAAAAGATAAGAGAAAGAGAGATAAAATCCCTTTTAGACTAAGTCAGTTGACTGGAGAGACCAGCAAAGACAATAAACAAAAAAAAAGAGAGAAGCTGTGCTCCGAATCAGAAATTATTATAGAAAATTATTTTTGCAGACTCTTTTCAAATGCATAGCGGCTAAAGCTATCAAAACCTTCCCCTTTGGGGAATTGGCCACCACTCCATCTGAATGAAGCTACAGAAAGAGTCAAGGAACGGAAAGAAATGTATATTGCTAGCCGGACAAACAAAGGAACATCCAGGGACACACCAGAATTCTCATATACTAGGACAAAGGCACGACAAATGGAATGTGAATCTAGGAAAGTCAGACCACTTCGCTCTGATCGATCAGGGTAATTATAAACTTTTCAATTAATGGGAATTTTAGTTAAAGCGTGATAGAACTTTATTTTTGATTTATTTTTCGTTCATTATATTCGTTACGAATGTTTCAAGAATAGAGGTGGAAAAATAAATTTATTTAATATTGTAAACTATTTATGTTAATTCTCGTTAAATATATTATGAAATATTGGTATGACTGTATGTTAAATTATTTAATATCTGTTCGATCTAGAGGGTAACAACAGGGTGGGGGTATAAAAGTGTGCTGCCAAGCAACAGAGAACCTTAGGGCATTACTTGCTTGTTAGCAGAAAACAAGGGAAGTGTTGAAAGTATAAGAAAATGAAAGACACTTATACGTTCATTTTAAGTTTTTGCAAGTTATTTATTTATCAAATAAAGTGGGGTTTAAAAATAAACTTCAGGAAAGATTATATACTATAAGTCGCCTTTGTATACATGCCTGCTAGAATCCGCAGTGTTAGTGTTGGCATGAGTAAATCCATGGTAGATATTTGGGAAGAATACTTAGAAAGTTAAAAGTTTGAAAATCAGAAATTGTAAGTCAGTTCTCTCTGGATCAGGTAGAAATATAATGTTATTAATAATAATAAAGGAAATTTTTTTTGTATCCAACATATATTTGAATTCTTTAATTATTTATAATAATTAGTTAGTGTCCTTAAGTGGAAACCCCTGTCAGATTATAAACAAAATTTGTAATCAGTGAATCGCCGTTCAAAAATAAATAAGACCAGGCTTACGTAGAGCTTCGTGGCCAGGTTCCAAGAGAGAAATCCTTGGTGGCGCCCTCTGCGGCGATTCTAATAATTATGATTCAGTTATTAGGGGAAGAAACACAAGGAGTCTCAAACCACATCGCAAAATACTTTCAGACCTGGGAGGAAGTCTAAATTACTTTCAAAATGGGAGGCCCTTTTTCTTGTAATAAACCAAGGAAGCTGTAATCAAAATTGATCACATTATTAGATTATAATTTAAAAAAAGTTAGTAGACAAATAAGATTGGTATCAAATCATCCTGATATTAAGAATGAAATTAGGAAAATAATAATTAATGAAACAAGTAAACAAAATCAAAGAAATCATTCTTTTCTTGATCAGTCTATTCTTGCTAAAATATTTAACATCCCAAAGTATAGAAACTTCTTTTTAGTATTTTTTTCTAGAATCTGTGGATATGAAGCTGTAAATATTCTATTCATATTTACATTTCATTTAAAGCAAATGCAGCAACACTATTATGGGGTTTGAACCCATTTCATGTCTCACAGCTACCTGTCTAATGCATTAGGCAGCTATGTATACTAATAATTATCATGTCATAACCTAACATTCTATTTTTTTATTTGTATCAAGTACAGTACATGTGTGCACATACATGCACATGAAATAATATTTGTTGTTGTATAATATGTATTTGTAAATTGTATTCTTTTAAAAATTTATCTAATATGTTATCATTTACCATCATATTTTAAATTATTGTTTGTAAAACTAATCTGTGAATTAATTTATAAGAAATTTATTTATGTTAATTACTAAGCATGAATATTACAAATTTAAAAGTAAATTATGAAAAATATAAGTGCTACAATTAGTCCAAATATTTTTGTCAAATTTTTGTACTACTTATTTCATTTTGTGATATTTATATTTATCTGTGTACAAGAAAATACCTCAAATACGATTCACTTAAAACAGTCAATTTTAGTATTATTAATTTCCAATCCAATTAAATGAGCTGTATATCGTGGATTGAGATTAGGGCTTTCAGGATTCATTATTTTTGCTATGTTTTGTGTTTTCTTTATTTCTTTTAATAGCCATGGGGAAGTTTGAATTTGCTTTCAAGAGGAATCAAAAGGTCTTCTTTTAATTAATAGCAAACTCCTTTCTGCAGCCATTTTTTTAATAGCCATGGGGAAGTATGGAATTGCCATCTCTGAGTCAGACAATAGCAGGAAATCATCATCGACACCAACGACAGAGAACCAGCTAAGGAAATTGCAATTGGTAGTTGTCAAAGTTAGATGGATCATGTAGATAATTTTGGGATTAGATAAATAGCCGAAAAACATTTCAAAAAAGTATTATTTTAGCTTACTTTGTGAAGAGTGCCTGTTCTATTTGAAAGAAAATTTCCAAAATGACGGGGTAAAAAAAAATAGATTGTTCGTTCCAAATCTGTTGGCAAGATGTCAGGCCTTAACATCAAACCCAGTACTAACGAACTGTGTCGAGGAATTCTAACGAGATGAAAACTAGCTTTAATCGAACCTCCTTTGAAGACTGGACCGTTTGCCGATTCATGCAGTAAACGCATTTAAATAGCCAACAATTTTAAACTGTAACTTTCAATCTTTTATTTTAAAATCCGAAAGTATAGATTTGTAATGTTTATACAACTTTAACAGAATATATATATTTCTTTCTTTAAATTTTCTTTTTTTTTTTATGTTTTAAATGCTTTCTTTTTATTTAAAAATGATTAAGTTTTATAAATTAAATACTTTATTTAGAAATTATTGTTTGATATTTTCTTTGATTTTTTTTAAAATTTAAACAAGTTTAACCTTTTTGTTTGTAATATTTTCCATATATAAATGTCTTTAAAAGTTATTATAACGCTTGCTTGGATTTTATAATAGAACTGATATGTAAATGGCAATTAAAAGCTACATTTAATTACTAATTAGTTTAAATTAATAGTAGTCATCATGTGACCATATTTCATGAATACTGTTAAAATTTATCTCTGCAAATTATTTAAAAACGTATCAGAAAATATCTAATTATTTAAGTAAAATAGCCTCAATGTCTATATTATATCTATATGTATGTCTGTCAGTTTATGTAATTTCTGTCATATTTTAAGATCTTTTATATATATATAATGCTTGTAAGCCGTTATATCATCAAATGACCGCAAATTTTAAATAATATTAGTTAAAGCTGGGTTTTCTTTGATATATGACTTACTCAATGTTTTCGGAACCATAAAGATTTTAAAAAGTAGAAGAAAGCTTCTTTCTTAAATCATCCCTCTTTGCTATGTATACATTAAAGACATATTTCTTTTGTTATGGACATCCAGTTTCAAAAGAGCCATTTTATTGAATCGGGAATTAACATGTTGTGATCAGTGATGACACAAACTTTATCTTTGATAGGCACTATATTGTTATAAGTGCAATTATTGCTTTCTACCTTCTTGCTTTGCTTACCTTAAGAGGTTGAAATAAATCAGTTTTAAAGTCTTGATTCACAGGTGAAAGTCGATGAATTCCCGGCTCGTGGATCTTGGTTTTCCTATCCTACTGAAGCATATCTAGATAACTTATTACGTGACAATCCCTATATGTGAACGATATGTTTTAATTAGAGAATTGGCATGTCTTCACGGATTTCTTTATTGTAATCAAAAATATATTTGGTTAGAGAACCACGTATTTTACACCTTCTACATATATATATATCTGTACCAGTTAGGCAAAGCATAGTTCAAGGATAATAATGATTACTTTATATTATTGTACTTGTAAAGTCATACCGCTTCCATTATTATTATTATTATTATTATTATTATTATTATTATTATTATTATTATTATTATTATTATTATTATTATTATTATTATTATTATTATTATTATTATTATTATTATTATTATTATTATTATTATTATTATTATTACTATTACTATTACTATTACTACTACTACTACTACTACTACTACTACTACTACTACTACTACTACTACTACTACTACTACTACTACTACTACTACTACTACTACTACTACTACTACTACTACTACTACTACTACTACTACTACTACTACTACTACTACTACTACTACTACTACTACTACTACTACTACTACTACTACTACTACTACTACTACTACTACTACTACTACTACTACTACTACTACTAATACTACTACTACTACTACTACTACTACTACTACTACTACTACTACTACTACTACTACTACTACTACTACTACTACTACTACTACTACTACTACTACTACTACTACTACTACTACTACTACTACTACTACTACTACTACTACTACTACTACTACTACTACTACTACTACTACTACTACTACTACTACTACTCGGAAGAGCGTCTACTACTACTACTACTACTACTACTACTACTACTACTACTACTACTACTACTACTACTACTACTACTACTACTACTACTACTACTACTACTACTACTACTACTACTACTACTACTACTACTACTACTACTACTACTACTACTACTACTACTACTACTACTACTACTACTACTACTACTACTACTACTACTACTACTACTACTACTACTACTACTACTACTACTACTACTACTACTACTACTACTACTACTACTACTACTACTACTACTACTACTACTACTACTACTACTACTACTACTACTACTACTACTACTACTACTACTACTACTACTACTACTACTACTACTACTACTACTACTACTACTACTACTACTACTACTACTACTACTACTACTACTACTACTACTACTACTACTACTACTACTACTACTACTACTACTACTACTACTACTACTACTACTACTACTACTACTACTACTACTATTATTATTATTATTACAACTACTACTACTACTACTATTACTACTACTATTATTATTATTATTATTATTATTATTATTATGATGATGATGTTTCAAAGCAAAACTTTATTGAATCTAAAAAGTTACAGAGTCACATCTAGTACTATACTGATTTGTTACAAATGCAAAACAAATTACAACTTTCAGTATATAAGTCTTTATCATTTCTGCATACTTTCTTTCTTGTTTTTAAATTTGGCCCTCTATTTAGTTCAGTTTATGCTTGCATCTTTTTGAAGTTGGAAAAAATGCTGATGTTGAAAATGTCATCATCTATCATATTGGACTTTATATTTTATAGAATGGATCTTTGTTTCAAGTATGACCATGTGGCTGCAAACACATCTGGTTGAGCTAGGATGCTGTCTCTTTTTCTGAACAGTTCTAGTTTTATTTAAAATGTTGCTGGGTGGTGTCGAGCATCTGGTACACCAGTAGGCATAAAAGCTATATGTTGCTGCACGAATAGCAGGGATGTTGCCTTTTTTAAATTTATTTATTATTTCATCAATTGAAATGATGGCCTTTCTGTATGTGGTAAACATTGTGTGACGTATTGTTTCTAGGGCACTGCAGAAATGAAGAAAATGATCTTGTGTCTCTTCTTCTCTAGGACATAGCCCACACATGGGGTCTATATTTGTATAGAATCTATGAAATCTAAGGAAATGTGTTGTGGGTAGAGCATTTAGATTAAGCTTATTATTATTATTATTTTTATTATTTATGATTATAGATTCTTTTATATCCTGAAACGCTCTTTTGAAATCGATCGTCTGCACTCGTTTATCATTAATAATTAAGTAAATAATTGATCGTTATTGGAAACGAATCATTTTGCTTCTACATAAGTTATTAAATTGAAATTCTATACTAATACAACTCTAAATTAATTGTTATATATAATGATATATTTATTATGTTAAATTTAAATGTCAAAGAGGACCAACTTTTATTTGGTATTACTTTATTCTTGTCACCTTAATCACAAATGTTTTATAAATCTATTGTATGTACTCACTGCACACTCAAACATTATATATTTTATGTTTCATATGTTAAACTATGTAATTAATTGTCAGTAATTGCAAATCAAACGTTCTAGAGTTTCAAGTTGTATAAGTTGTATAAACAAATTTTCAATCATTGTAAAATCTATTATTAGATAATTTATTAAATCTCTGTGATTTGATTTAGATTGCTTTTTATTTATGTTGTTCTGAATCTCTAGTATGAATTATTCTAGTAATTGAGGTATTATTAATATTGAATTTAACATATATAAAATCGGTAAAGAATGTCACGATTATTACAGATCTAATTTATTAATTGCTACTAAATTAATCCTGAATCATTCCCAATGAATGATTATTATTTAAGTGTTAATTTCTGATGTGTCTCTTGATATTCTATTACTCAGTCTCCTGTGAACCATGACTTCAGATGGGCTGGAATAAAAGAAAGGGGTATTACTGATACCATCAAAAACGTTATTTACTAGTTGGAAGCTTGGGAATTCATCCAAATAGGTAGGAGTCACAAGCTAAGAAATACCTGGAGATATTGAATATATAGGCACTAGATAGTAACGTTGATTTACTAATCTTCTATCATCAATTAATTACTGTAGCTTGCACTAGGTGTCACTATTTTCAGAGAAAATTGCTAGTGTTTTAAGCAATTGTGTAAGCAAAAATTATGATGGACATGTGATGTTCTACTGGATACCTTCCACAAGTTGTTAAAAAAATTAAAAACCCTTTTTAAATGTATCCAGACAAGTGGCTTGAGCAAGCATTGAATTCTCAATATGGACATTGAATAATTATTAAGTAATGTACTTGTCTGTCATATAGTTAATAGTAGTTAAAAAAAGGATAAAGTATTACTTTAATAGCGGATATTTTTTCAGTCTCATAAAATTTTGAAGTCATATTATTTCATTATATATATATATTTAATTAAGGTTTTAAAGTTTAACAGTCATTTAAGAACATTTAATGTTATATTTAGTGCTACTCCATGATTCAAGGGGTGTCTCAGCACTTCTTCTTCACTCCTGTCATTGTTGTTTCATGATCTAACACCTCCTCAGGATTGTCATTGATGATAAAGTGGATCCCTAAATCTTTCAAATAGTATTACTGGACAGAAGCACTTATACTCTGGTCCTGAGGTTGGATTGCATTGTGGCAAGGAAGTTCTATTTCTCTAGCTACATGTAAGACCTGGAGTGCTATCCAGCTTAAAGTGAGCCTTGAATGAAGACATTGTGCACTGAGACTCATTGTCCAAACTCATAAATTGAATCACTAAGGCCAACAATAATTTGTTTTCCAGTATAAATTAAAACCTTGGTTTTATGTGATCAAAATATTACTGAGTATATCTGAAAATGTCCGTTAGGAATTTATTTCATTTTATCATTTAAATGCAGGCTGTATTTAAACATGGCCTCACTTCTATTTCACTAATCTAACCAATTATCCATCTTTTGTAATTACACCTTTGAATTATATCTTTTCTGTCTATCTCTTTCAAATGAAATCACCCAGTTGTTGGTTAGGCATAGCATTGTTTAATAATTGACAACCAATTTGTTTATGTACTTTAATTGGATCTTGCTAATGTATTTCTCTATCTCTGTTTCCTGCTGCAAGAAAATAACTTGCAACCTTTTTTTAATTTATTCATCAAATTGTCATTTCTTTTATGTAAACAATAAATGTTCATTTACTAATTTTATCAATATATTGTCTGTGTCATTATATAGCTTAAACCTGATTTTTTAAGTTAAAATTCCACTTTGGGATCTCATTTTGCCTTGACCACTGGGCATACATTAAAAATAAATTCTAGTGAGGTTTTGGGAGTAAGTAATTTAGTAATGATCTGATGATGTGGGTGAGGTTCAAACACCCTCTATCTACATCTCCATGTCAGGTTGTAGCAACTCTACTTTTCATACCATTACAATACAGACTCACCATTCATTGTTTACTCACGCAGGCGTTTAAAAAATATCCCCAATCAGTAATGCAGTGATTAATATATTTTTATTCAGATAAGTCAGCATTTTAATTAATTCCAAAATTCCAAATTTAATTACATTAATTAAAATTTTTCCAGATAATAATACTTAATAAAACTGAAACTATATATTTCTTAAACTCTAAATTAAAATAAACTGATTAGAATTGATACAATTACATTTAAGGTTAAGTATTGTTTTTCAAATATAAAAAAATTATTTTATAGGAAATATAATAAATTTTAATCCAAAGATTACTTTGTAAACAAAATTGTTACATTGAAATGGACTGAGCTAACATTAATAAGACCACACTAATAAAAGATAGCATAAATATGAAATGAAACTTAAGGTGTGCTTATCGCAATAGTAATTTATATGTTGACATTTAGCATTGGCTAAGAAAACTTAATTATAGTTCAAGTTGCATGTTTTATTTATGTTATCTTTTATTAGTGTGTTATTATTAATGATACTGTAGTGTGCATATCTACATTGACTACTAAGTTTAATTATAAATAATAATTGGTAATAATAATTTATTTTTATTAATTTTTATTTTATATCTATTCTTTTATTTACTTGAGTAGTTTTTTCCAAAATTGTAAAAAGAGTTTTAGCTAAAATAAATTTTATATTTCTTTTTTGTGAGATATTGTTTTATATTCGATTATTAAAAGGCGAGCACTAAACCCAAAAGTAATCTTAAATTAATGTAGTATAATAAAAATTAACTGGTTTTGCTATATAAAATTATATTTTTGATAAAATGCATGAGTCTTTTAACTATAAATTATTATAAAGTGTAAGCTGGTATTTTGTTGAAAAGAATTTCATATTCTTTGGCATTCTTCCTGCTAAGAAGTATTTCTCTGGTGATGTGTTATTCTAAATTTATAATATGTTTAAAACAATGCCTTCAGAGGATGTGTGATCAATGTTAATTGAAAAAATTTGTTCTCAAATTCATTGGAGGTGTTGTTTTAAACATATGTCACCCTACTAATACTTTAAACCAGGCATAATATTCTTTGGCAACAATAAAATATATCAATACAATAAATCAACAGTTCATCTTATGGCTGCATTTGAACAATAAAAAATATAAATCAACAGTCTACTTTGTGTCTGGATTGGAAATGGGTCTTCTGTAGACCATGTGAGCTATTGAGCCATTGCCATCTTGGGTCATTATTGAAACAAAACTTGGATGCACCAACTAAGTGCACATCCATTAGAATACACAATAATCATAAAATCTAAACAATAGTGCTGAGATATTAATAAACAATTCAAAATACAGCAAAACTCTCCATATAGTAGTGCCATATTGTGCTAGTATGAGATAGTGATCATGTGATGTTTAGTGGAGATATTAATAACTTTGCTATTTATTTTTCAAAAAATAAATACAACACTTCTTTCCCTCAGTCTAGAAGTTAGAGTTTATTTATGTTACACATAACCATCCATTCCATCCGGTTTTCATTTATCCCATACAGGTCTGGGTGGTTTCTTTTTTCAACTTGGGGAAACACTTGATTTTTCCGATTAATCGATATAACATTGAAATTTGTGTAAATACTTGTTTTTCTTAGCCACTCTGAGTGCTTTTTTCTCTGGCTTGGAGACACTCTGAGTTCTTTTTCTCTTCAATTTTTGTCTGGCAGTCCACTGTCAAAAGATTGCAATTTTACAAAGACTTTGAAAGTGTCCATTTCATTTTCACTTTCTGGCCATCTTTTCTTGTAGTTCCATTTCATACTGCACCCAACTCTTTATCTGTTCAGATAATTCTGACATTGGAGTTTACTTTTTAAATCTTCATTCCATTTTTCAAAACTCTGACATTTTACAAGTTTGCTTTATAATTTTTTACTAAGTTCTGAATTTTGTTGTTCAAGATCTTCTTTTAATTAATTTAATTTATAAACATCCAGTTTTAATTTGTGCACTTTTTTTGATTGTTCTTTAGTCATCTTTTCATATTGTTGACTAGAAATGCACAGAATAGTTACCCTACATTTTATTTCTGTTACACATTGTCTAGAAACAGTCAATCTTCCTTGAAAATCTTCCAGTTCATTTTTTAATTTGGAATTATAACTTTTCAGTTCATGTAACTGAAAGTTGAGTTGTAGCTCAGATTGCATCTTTTTCTCAAGCATGATAGCTAATTCTTGGTTCCTTGATTTCAATTCTTGTAGTTTAGTGATCTCTCTTTGTCTTAGCGAAATGGTGCTATCTCTCACAGCAATGCTTTGCCACTTAGCTGCTACATAGTTAATGCTATATGTTGTATCATCTGTGTCTGGATTACATTTAGTTTGTCATGGTTTTTTGCATACTGCTGTTAAATGCACTTTAAATCCACAGTTAAAACAGTTTTCTTTCCTCCATTTTCAATTCTTAGATACATGGGCAAATTTACCCCAGCAAAAACATTTCACTGCTAACATTGTCTCTCTCTTAATATTTTCATTCTTTGCCTGCTGCCTTTAATCTATTTTATAAACTCCCATTTTTCTGGTCTCTTCTGAGTTGTTTCTAAAACTGCTTCCTCAATTATTGCTTCACACCCTCTTCCTTTTCTAATGGCTACTTCATATGGTAAGTCACTTCCATTAACAATGTCTGTCACAATATTTCGTCATACCTTCTCCACAATAACTGATCCAGAAAACTTCTTCTAAAAATTCACCATAATCACAGATTTTTTCAACTGTTTTAATACTACATCATAGTCTTTTATTTTTTTTCTCCCTGGCTTGTTTTCTATTTCTAAAAGTTAATCTAGCTGCATGTCTAGACGGCCTCAGGCTAAAATAGTCCATTTTTTTTTAACTATATCTTCACACTGTACTTCATAGGTTATAAGTCTGTACCATAATTTATTTACAATTTCTATGACTGGTTAAACATAAAAGTGCAGCCACTTTTTTTTTTATCTTTTATCCAATTCAACTTGAAAAAATTTTCCAATTACATAGTATACAGTGGCCATTCTTCAGTATTTTCAATATTAAATTTTTGAATACTGCTTTGTCCTAATGATTACTTGTTTCAAAAAATATCGGTTGGCTTTTTAATCTGGCCTATTCTTTCAAGCTTCACTAGGTTCAAACATTTTGACTGCGCCAATCTTATAATGTCTTCACCCTAAGTGTTTCAGAGGGGTAGAAAAGAACATAGAATCTTATATATAAATACAAAGGAGGGCAAGAAATGTAAATATATGAAACTTGCCTATTCGGCTAAGTACTTATCATTAAACAGATGTGATGCAAATATCCTTAACAGCTTGATACCTGTATCCAATGTCTTCTGGTAAACAAAAGTGTATTAAGTGTGATGTTTTTCCACTCAGAGGTTTTAGTTTA